>NMRB01000261.1:344532-360997 GCA_002633025.1 Notospermus geniculatus | reverse complement strand
TATATCCTTCTTCTAAACAGATCAGTGTCCTGCATGCGCATTTTCTACCGTAATTCGCCGTCATATTCCATTTAACAGAGGACGGAGCGAACACGTCTAAGTGAAACTTTGGGAAGAACAGGAGAAAACAAAAGTTTCCAGACCATCTGCCGAGCTGTTCTGATAGAGATAACAGGACAAAATTGGTGTCATTTTGTAGGTATATCCTTCTTCTAAACAGATCAGTGTCCTGCATGCGCATTTTCTACCGTAATTCGCCGTCATATTCAATTTAACACACGACGGTGCGAACTGATCTAAGTGAAACTTTTGGTGAGGACAGGAGAAAACAAAAGATTCCAGGCCATCTGCCGAGCTGTTCTGATAAAGATAGCAGGACAAAATTGGTGTCATTTTGTAGGTATATATCCTTCTTCTAAACAGATCAGTGTCCTGCATGCGCATTTTCTACCGATATTCGTCATCATATTCCGTTTAACGCAGGACGGAGCGAACTGAACTCAAGTGGAACCGTTTTAGATTGACCATTTTCACTTTTTCCCATGAATGCACGTGAATAACCCTAAGTCTTTAAAAATGGCATTTTTTAGCACTTTAGGGTTATTCGCGTGCGCTCAAGCGGAACCGTTTTAGATTTTACCATTTTTTCTATTTCCCATTAGTTCCGCTTGAGCGCACGCAAATAACCCTAAGTCTTAAAAATGGGATTTTTTAGTACTTTAGGGTTATTCGCGTGCGCTCAAGCGGAACCATTTTAGATTTTACCATTTTTTTCTATTTCCCATTGGTTCTGCATGAGCGCACGCGATTAACCCTAAGTCTTAAAAAATGGCATTTTTTAGCACTTCAAGGTTATTCGCGTGCGCCCAAGCGAAACCGTTTTAGATTTTACCATTTTTGCTGTTTCCGATTGGTTCCGCTTGGGCGCACGCAAATAACCCTAAGGCCATGTAAAAAAAAATAATTGGTTAGCATCCCCTCCCGCCATGGAAATCACCCCCCTCCTCAAAAAAATTTTTATTTTTTATTTTCAAAAAAATCTTTCAAAAACTGCCAAAAGAGTGATAAAATTGTAGGCTGGGATGCTTAAATAAAACAACACAGTTTTAAAGGATAGAAAGTAGTTTTTGTTTCAATTCATACCTATTTACCTTTGAAATTTCCCTCAGGTCGCCATGATTACCATGGTAACATGCATCTCAAACTCAATAAAAAATAAAATAAAAACCTCCCGCCCTCCTCAGAAAACTGAGAGTGGAAGGATGCTATTAACCAACTATTTTTTTTTACATGGCCTAAGTTTAAAAAAATGGGATTTTTTAGCAATTTAGGGTTATTCGCGTGCACTCAAGTGGAACCGTTTTAGATTTTACCATCGTTCCTATTTCCCATTGGTTCCGCATGAGCGCACGCGAATAACCCTAAGTCTTAAAAAACGGCATTTTTTGGCACTTCAGGCGTGGGTTCAAATCTCGGTACATTTTGTAGGTATGTCCTTCTTCTAAACAGATCAGTGTCCTGCGTGCACATTTTCTACCATAATTTGCCATCATATTCCATTCAACTCAGGACGGAGCGAACTGGGCTAAGTGAAACTTTGGGTAAGGAGAGGAGGTAACATTGTTTCCAGACCATCTGCCGAGCTGTTCTGATAAAGGCAACGGGACACAATTAGTGTCATTTTGTAGGTATATCCTTCTTCTACCTTTGGCAGTTTGAACTTGGTTTTTCGCCCATGCATGGCTTTCCATGAAAACAATAAAGAAACAAACACATTAGTTCCTAATAGACACAGGTCTGTTTTGATGGGACTTGAATTTATTTAGGTATTTACACAGAATATGCATAATGATTTACAACATGACGGAACATAAACAATGGAAATCACTTCTTGATTTCACTATACCCGTTTGGTGCTATCAGACAAGACTGATCCCATCGCTCGACTGCCTGGCCTGCACACCTACCCACGGCGTGCTGTCGGAAAGAATAATGGTGTGCCATGGATGTCCAGGCAGCAAAGACAGGAACCAGTCCACATCAAGACCTCAGTGAATGCTTTTTAATTGACCTTAAAGGTGTGTTCACACCAAAACCGGATTCTGGCGGATGCATTTTGTGGTGCGGTTCCTGTAAGCCAATGGGTTCCATTTGAAGGTCCACACAGAAACCGTGCGGCATGTGGGTTCTCTGGGGTATTTCTGTGGTGTGCTTCATCGAAATGGCATTGAACCCATTAGCTTGCTGGAAACGCACTGCAAAACGCACCAGAGTCCAGTTTTTGTGTGAAAAGTCTTTTGTTAAGTACCAGTACGTATCCACATTACTCCAAAAAAATAAAAGCACCCATTTGTGTGTAGCTACCACATAATTAGCTGCAATGAGGTAGGCCTATTTGATTCCAGCTCTGTATCACTTTTTTCACAAACAACATTTGAGATCACTTGGTACAAAATATTCTACAAAAACCCGCATTAAATTTGCTTTGTCTTGAACACATGTCACTGATGCTTCATGACAGTGTTTTCCTAACATAGTTGTGAGGATTTTGAGTAAATATCATGACTTATATGCTCATATTGGAAACGAAACAGTGAGAAATTTTTAAAAACACGGTACTTGCTTTTCAGTGTAAAATGCTAGATCTTTGGCCCTGTTAATACAGAGTGCACAGTGACGCAACACAGGAGAAGTGACCTTCCTGTGCTTTGGTAGACCTTGAGCGTTGTCATGAATCCAACCCCAGAATCTGACCTCATTAAATTTTACAACTAAGCACCTGAGAAGCACCAAATCGTCATAGTTACAGAGCTTACAGAGGGAAGCACTACAAGCTTTGATGAGGGTATCAATAACGTGTGATCAAAAAGGTTACAACGTATGACGCAAACAGCCCAGCACTGACCTGCTGTGTGACGAAGATAGGAGAGTGAACTTGAGTCAGATATCTGCTCAAGTACCGGTACATGTAGATTAGATATCTGCTCAAGTACCGGTACATGTAGATCAGATATCTGCTCAAGTACCGGTACATGTAGATCAGATATCTGCTCAAGTACCGGTACATGTAGATCAGATATCTGCTCAAGTACCGGTACATGTAGATCAGATATCTGCTCAAGTACCGGTACATGTAGATCAGATATCTGCTCAAGTACCGGTACATGTCGATCAGATATCTGCTCAAGTACCGGTACATGTAGATCAGATATCTGCTCAAGTACCAGTACATGTAGATCAGATATCTGCTCAAGTACCGGTATGTAGATCAGATATCTGCTCAAGTACCGGTACATGTCGATCAGATATCTGCTCAAGTACCGGTACATGTAGATCAAGTGACTAACAAGCAGATTACACAACTAACAATACACGTAGATCACGTGAGTACGGTAATATCAGGGGAGCACCAAGCACATTACGCTTGAAATTTTCCAGAGTTTCACAGTTCCTGACAGAAGCTGGGATCTAACCCTGACAAGCGTAATTCCTATCACTCCCACCCTCACTCAATCATGAAGGGAGCATGGATGAAGTGATCATCTGGATATGTCAAGGTCGAAGCTGAAGGCTTGTTCCAGAGTTAGATGCACCAACAGAAAAGGCCCTAATGCCCCAATGAATTCATCAAAATTATTCCAGCTGCTTTGGCCACATACAAAACACAACTTGGGGATTCAGCTTACTAGAAAATATAATGCTATGAATACATGTTAATAGTACAACAATGGCATAAAATATAAAATATTATCTGAACTCCTCAAACATTAAACTATAGAACGTCAATATACATATGTACTCCAAAACCTTTGTGCATCCTGAAGGAGTTGGGGACCATCTCAGTAGTTGCGAGGGTAATGGTGCCTCCTGAAGGTAGGGACCATCTCAGTAATTGCGAGGGCCATTGAGAAGGAATGGGAGACTTTCCTGCCGTTAGAGGCCACCACAAGTTAGCGGTCCTAGGACGTCATGAAATTTGACGTCACAGAGAAGAAGTGCACGCCACAACATCATCCATAATGACACGGAGGTCATGACTTACGTCGGTGACGTCAAATTTTGTGACATTCTAGGAGCACTAACAGGTGGCCTCTAACAGCAGGAAAGTATCTCATTGTTTTGTCTTGTGGTTTGGATTTGGTAAACAAGAACGACACAGAGGCAAGAAATTTTCCTCCCTGTCAAAAACCTGCATTGTTCAGGAGAGCTGCCCTCCCTACCACATGAAGAATGGATCCAACTGAGGATTAAACCTGAACCTCAGCAGTGGCAGGCGCTGATGTTTCAACTGGGCCACTCTGACAAAGGTTCACTCTTCGTTTGTCACTATGCAACATTTGAGACAGTCCCACCCTGACACAATGACAACTCATCATCAGTTTTATGTCCTATTTACAACCCAGTTTATGAGAATAATGCCATGGCCCTTGACAGTGTCATCCAATCATGTTGCAGTCAAACAAACTGAAGTCGTGCATGATTCGAACCTTGAGATTGCGATTACTAGGCCATATTTCTTAGGTAATCAGTGGTTCATGGCCCTTGCCCCCTTCCTCACTACACACAAATGGTGACGAAGGGAGTGAGTGCTAAGAACCACTGATTGTACCCGACACAGATGGTCCAGCAATGTGTTGAAACAACACCCCTCATTCAACGGTGAATCACACACGACACAGATCTGCCAGCAATCGGCTCAAATTCAAATGTTCGATTCGTAGAGGATGAACGATTCTTGTGTTCGGTCACGATGCATTGGACAGTTCTGTCCCTGGTCACCAGGGGGTAGGGAGCTGAGGGAATTCACCATGACACCAATCTGAAACGAAAACAAAGTGAAAGGAATTTAACTCTTTAACTACCCAGGACAAATTCGTTTGAATGGCGACTGAGGCCTGTCACATAGGTATCAACTGAAAGCTCTCAGTGATTGCTTTCCAATGAAAGCAGACCAAAGTGACTGGGCTTTTGCTATGACTTCAGGACTTGGAAGGTTGTTAATTTTAATAAAACTGCCACTCAAGAGTGATAAGGCTTATCCTTCACGCAGTGCACTACGGTCCAACAGGAGTGAAGGTCATTTTACTCACCGGCATGGCTTTTTTCATTTCTGCTTTGTTAGCTCGACGGATCAGAAGTAAAACGGTTGAGTAGAGTATAGCACCCAGCACCTTCAAACCTCCACACGCACCTGTAATCAAAGAAATTGGTGATTTCAAAGTTGGTGTTAACATGGTGTTTACAATGCATTGTTAGCACCAACTTTGAAATCACTGGCCAACCTGGCACTTTAAGTGAGGGGTGCTCAGGAGATCTCAAGAAACAGCTCGTTCAATGCATCACTTGGTCTTTCAAACAACTTAAGTGATGACTTGACCAAGACTCAAACCTGTGACCTCTTGGATACTAGTCCGATCTCTAAACACTACACCACTGAGCACACCAAGACAAATTCGAGCATCTTCACCATCAGTAATCAGCTAATGGTCGCCACCCTGGTTTCTGATGAGATTTCCTAGCTCTACTGACAATGTACCATACCAGTACTATGTAAGACTGGTAGGCCTAGGTAAACATAAACAGGGTGTTGTACCATCAGCAAGGGGCAGGCTGGTTGCTTACCAGATAGACAGCAAGGGCAGACAGGCTGCAGCTGACAAACATCGGAAGTGAGTGAAAAAATCTACCAAGATCACGCCAAGGATTGAATGTTATGTTTGAGATGGATCTGATACCAGTATACTCACCAACATATTTATAACGAAACTGTTCAATATCGTAGATCAGACAAGAGCCTTGGTCACCACACTGATGTTTCCAGTGTAAACATGTCGTGTCGATGATATTACCAAATAAGATAGGGGCCGGAATATATGCTAGAAAGAGAATGGAACCTTGTAAGGAATGGATGAGAATCGATACGTCAGGATTGACGTCAGGAATGAAGGCAGGTTTTCATTTCAGTTGTGCGACGTCTGACAACACTGAGTTGGTTTACACTCTGTGGTCTCTTTGTTGGCTGTTTATTCCATTGCAGTCGGGCATTGCTTGACAACAGTCTCTGACAGCGAGTGACGTCGCTTGATGGAAGTGTAAACCCAGCTGTAGTTGACTTGCGGTGAAAAGCAAACTGAATGCAACAAATGTAGGCCTACCAAAGCATTTGAAAGTTGGTCAACAGAGGTAATGTTCAGGTCTTACGGACAAAAAGACAGATTGGTCAAGCTAAGCCACAACTGTCACCGAGGTATGATTCTGAAGTCGTTCTGGACGTCTCAAACCCAACCCTACTTACCAAATAATCGAAGGACAACAAACTGCATACCAAGAGCAAACGCTCGCTCCTCTTGGGCGACTGATCTGAAAAGAGATGATGGTGTTTTAAAATAGTTCACTGTCTCCGGCAGCACTACGAGCAACAATTTCTATGTCTTCGATCTCTGTTCTCTCAGCTTCGTCTGAAGGTGAACTGACCCGAGGCCTTGGTATTTCAAGATGACATCAGAAGCTTGAGTTTTAGTTATAGCAGTGAGAGTTAACTCTTTAACCTGCTAAATCTGAAGAACTTCGTTACTCCACTCATCATGAGAGTTTCTCATGCGAAGACACCATGATTCCTACCTCATCGTAACCATTAGCAACGGCATCTGCGTCCCAGAGACGGTCAAGGTCATAACGAAGAGCATAAACATGAACGGCAGTAATGTACGGCAGGCATCTTTGCATGGACCGCTGGTGGCGATCGGCGACATGTAAACTTCATGTGAGAATGAATTACTTGGCAGGATACAGGAACATTGCGTGTATGTCTGTAGAAAAGAATGCGGGAAAGTTATGGCTTAACATTTTTGTCTAGGCCTACCAGGTTTTAGTTGAGACCAGGAAGTGCAAGCTGGCCCTAACAGTGGGGAATCACCAACCTGAGAGGTGGTGCTGCGAGCATATGGTAAGACCTCGACAACGAAGCAACACAAAGCAATGATGTCACCTGACAACGTCCTTTACACTGTGCAACAGGTTGAAAACCGTGTCTTATGCTCGCTGCACAGCTACGCAGAATAGTTTGTGGGTTTCTCATTGCACGATTGTCTGTGGACCCAACGTTTCTAGCAAAACTACTATCAGTAGTCCCCCTGATATGCTTGACAGTACTTTTCCCTAAGTTACAATGTATTTACAAGTTTTCACACCTGGCGTCAATGTTCAACTCACCATATTGATAATTCCCTGAGAAAATGTGCCATAGAAATCCCGACACCCGGCGTGACACGGTGAAAAATACGTGATTCCATTTGTACCACAGATCAGAGACACATCATTGGGCGAACATAGGCATCCGATGTTGCAACTTGAAGTGAGGTTGGTCTCAAAGATCTGGTGACCAGAACTGAAGAAAGGAGAGTGGAGTGAGTTGGTGCAGGACTCATGGAATACTCAATAACTGAAAGCATTATAGATCATTCTCAAACTGACATAAACGACGAAGACTGCACACTTCCGCTGAAATCTTATCTTAACCATAACTTCGGTCTGAAACTGAATGATGTGACGCACACAACCCCACGACAGTAATTTCGAAGACGTTGCATCAGAATCGACCATGGCTTAATCATGGATAGCATCACGTCACCCTGTTTCAGATCGAGGTTCTGGTTGAGATTTCGGCGGAAGTGTGCAGTTCTGTGAATTCGACAATCGTCTATACAGTCGTGCCCATAAGAAAGGGCGACATGTTTGTGGAAGAAAGTGACTTGTCCAAGGACGCACATACCTGTTGAGATAGGGCAACGTGGCACCAGCCAGTCGCATGTTGTCACAGCCAAGGAAGAAGAGGAACATGAACCCCATGCTGGCCAAACCGTTCAGGATCAGCGATAGCTGAACCGCTCCTTTCGGCTTCAAGCTGAACCGGTTCAGGATGTAACCACCAATCAGGATTCCTACACAGGCACCGGGTATGCCGATCACCCCTGAAAATATGAAATATCGTGAAACCTGAACAGTCACACGTAATGAGAGGGTGAACACTTAAAGTCAACAAATCCACGCCAAAAAATGACATAATGAGCGAAACAATATCCGATCGGTAAACAAGATCTTATTGATTGAATCAATCAGCATTAGTTGACAGCTCTGATGAAATTATTCACTGTAGCGGAGATAATTCAGTCATGAACAATAACAGGACGTGGTAATGTGTTTTGTCCTATTAGTCAAACTGGCGAGTCAGAAGAGTCAGTTCTGACATGAGTTACACCTTGTTAATATTCCAAATAAAGAGAATTGTAAGCTTCGGTGAAAAAATGAAAGTTGGAAGGCCGGAGTTATGGGGTCCCCTTGCAGCAGTCTGGTCTCTGTTTCTGGTGCCTAAACGCATGATGTTGCAAGCCACAGGTTCGTACTTGTCGCTGGCTGAGATGGGAATTAATCTGAAGCAGTACAACCTTTGACAATTGCCAAAGGCAGACGTCATCACCAGCTGATGTCAATTCTTTTTGAAGGTCTAATCTTGCTGGAGAAAGTTTTGAAAAACACTTCCCTCACGTCACAGATGATCATTAGTATAATCAAATGAGGAATTTTCGTTGCCTGATGACAGGCTGTGAGAATGGTGAAGCGGTGGCATGTGAATGTCTCCAGACACCTCAGGCGCGGTGAGCAGTCTAACAGCCCAAGCCGTATCAGTGTGAGGTGAAGACAAGGTTTTGACCTTACCCAGTGTAACACTTGCGAGTAAATACAGAACATTTGAGGGCAACGTTTCTCGATCATCCAATTTATCAATGCCAATATTTAGCTTCCACTTGATCGCCAGAGCAAGACAAGTATTGATTGAAATATTGGGTAACGCCACGGCGCACAAACTGTCAGCATAGCTACAGGGAGAGAGAGTCCCACGGGATACGGGATGCTGGAGTCGTGGACCTGAGCAACGACAGTGGGGCTGTCAGAGTGGTGCAGTGGAAACATCAGCATCGCTCACTGCTGAGGTCCCGGATTCAATCCCCTGGTAGGATCCACTCTTCATTGATAGAGACAGCTCCCACAGGTTTTCTCCCAACACTCTGGTTTCCTCCTGCTGTAAATTAAAGACCAATGTTGTCTATCAAGAAGTTTTAATGGGGAACCTGGCGTGACAAACTGGAATGATAGATGGCGCAGCGAGTATAGGACCAGGCTGACGTCACTTTTTTTCGCTGTTGACGTCACACTGTCAAAACAACTGTGTACATTTTTGTACATAATTTTCCGCAGGTTTTTCCCCAAAAGACGTTGTCAATATTGGCATCCTGTGGCATTTCTGACAAAACAAAGCAGTGATATATGGAGAACATTGATAATGAAACAGGGCAGTGCAATTTAATCAAAATTAAACCAAACAGAGTGGTTTATTTTGGGGCAAGAAGTAAATGGAAATAATGTTAGAAAATAGGACTTCCGGGTCTTACACTGACAGCGCCATGTCGTGGCGTTAGTTCGCGGGTTCCTCATTGTATTACAGTGGACCCTCCCTCAGCGAACCCCTCTCTATTCATTTTTTTACCTCTGTCATGTCTGTAACCAGGACGCCTCTCAAGCAAGGACAATAGGAATCAAAGTGTCAACAAACATGGAAAATGATGAAAGTTGTGCCAGTTATTCTGCTCTTCAGAGGTGTGTGTTCCCAAGAGGTTTCATCGTAACTGAACAGAAAGGGTTGTTCATTGTCTCCTCGGCCCCCGTCCCCCATTGTATCTAATATTGATCAGGCAGACTGCGCTGCAACATTACACAATCGCTCAATCGATGAATGTCAGTGTCATCCATATTCCACGATACACAGAAAAGCGATGTTGGTTTTGACGGGTTTGACAAATAATTGCTTCTGATAGATACTGTAGTGTGGGCAGTGTTTCCGCCAGAGGGTACTCAGGGTATGCACTGACAAGCCTGAGAATAACGTTTTTATAGGCACCTGACAAAGTGGCAGATAGAGTTTGTTCTGTGCCAGACACTTGGGATTTACTGCCGGACATGTAATGGATTATTTATGTACAGACTTGGAATTGGTGCCTGACATTTTGTCAGGCAGCACTGCCTGGTGCCTGACAAATTACAGTTTGGTGCCAGACAATGTCCTTGTCCTGCCACTTATTCTCAGGCTTGACTGAGTACCCTCAAACATGTCAAAGGAACAGAAAAGGGCCATTTTCTTTAATTTCATGGGGTTTTGCTGATTTTGAAGAAATGCATCCCCTCCAAAATATTTCTGGCAGAAACCCTGGGGATGTAGTGGTGTTCTCAAAGTACAACTGTAGCGGTGTCCTCAAAACGCAATTGTAGCAGTGTCCTCCAAGGCTAGGTCAACTGATGGCAAGCACTACCAAAATGTAGAGTTCCTTTGAAGAGCAATTGTTTGTGGAATGGTCTTCGCTAACAGGCGTGGATCCAAGGGGGGCACACCCGGCCCGTGTCCCCTCTATTTTGTGGAAAACTTTTAAAATTGACTGGGAAATTTCAAAAATTTGAAAAGATGTTAAAATCCGACCGAGGTTTTCCACGATTTGCGCTGGCTGTGCCCCCTCTTTCCCATGATTCTGGATCCGCCCCTGGCTAAGTTGTAAGAAAACCAACAATGGTGACTCACCCATTGAGAGCAAGAAAACTCCCACATGTAAGAGTACCTTTATAACTGTAGTCATTATCGCAATTAAAATTTCTACAGTCATTGCTACATATGTAAGATCACAGCGGAATTCACGGCATACTTGGACCCCGTGTTATCTTCTCAGAGCAAGTCTTTCTCTTCCCGTATTTCTTCTGCCGACAAAGCTAATCAAGATATATATCATAACGAGGTCGGATTCCAACCAATCAATGACGGATTCGGCATCGCCACATAACAGCTGTCTGGTTATCGGAATACAGGCATACTTATCGCCTAATTAGCTTTGGCCAGCTGGGAGAGAGACGGTGAATGCATACATAAAAGGACTGTGGAGATCGCATGAGGATACCGTTGGCTTTCAGTTGTCTTGATTTAAAGTCTCTGATCTGATGTCGAATTCAACCATTTTTAGCAATATTCTGGCCTCAATGGCAAAATCCACAAACATGCCCATTAAAAAATTCTTCTAGATATTGGCTCTGTAGACAATAATGGGCAGCAACAGCATGAGAAATAAAACCAGAGTGCCCAAAGGAAACCTATGCTGTCAGATAGTCACCGTCTCTATCACATTAAGTACAGGTCTGACTGGTGATGGAATGGGGAACCCGCTCACTAACGTCACAACGTGGCGCTGCGAGCGATGTGACCGAAATCTCTTTTTTCTAACGTTACTTCCATTTATTTCTGGCGTGAAAATAAACCTTTGTGTTGGCCGCATGGCAGTAAAACTTACATCATCGTGTAGCAGATGAAATTTTCTTTTAAACTCATTCCTCTTTTTCTTAAAATTAAGAAAGATTCGATAGCGATAAGGACAACGTCATTTGTGTCATTCTTCCTGTAGAAAAATGTACAGGAAAATTTTTCATGACGCAACGTCAACATCTAAAATGACGTCGTTTCGGTACAATCGCTCGCAGCGCCGACCTGTCGGGATAAACCGCAGGGCGGGTTCCTCATTCATACCCTCAGTGGTGACAGGTGCCGATGTTAACACTCCATCCACTACTCTGTCACCCCAACGTGCTCCTTGACTTGTTGTGTCGGGCCTACGCAATCGTCAGCGACAGCTAGAACCCCAATAAGGTTATGTTATGAAGGTGTGATTAAAAATCCAATGGGTGACTTTACTGCCATTAGACTTAGAGGCTATACCGGTCCTAGAACATCACAGACATAAGCCATGGCCTCAGTGTCATTATGGATGACGTTGTCGTGCATTTCTTGTCTGAGAGGTCAAATTTTGTGACGTTTCAGGACCGCTAACTAGTGGTGGCTTCTAATGGCAGTAAAGTCTCCCATTGGTTAGTCAATCTCAACGGGTCAAGTCATCTTGCTCCAACATGTAAGCACAGACTAACATCCTTTTCAATCTGTATTATACCTTACCTGTCAATAAATTGGCCATTGATTTTGAGATCCCGAATTGTGTCTCTAGATATTTTGGTAGAAATATGACGAAGCCGCTGATGATCGATGCTTCACAGCAGACGCCAAGACATGTGACCAGGTAGATTGGATTCTTGAGGAGGGCTAGCATCGAGAGGGGAATATCTGAAAGAGGAGAGGACAAAATGGTGGTTGAATACACAGACTACGTCGGCCTTGATGCAAGCAACATGTCACGCTAATACCTGCCGCACACGAGTGCAATTTTGTCTCCGACGTTGCCTCCATAGGAGTTTTTTGTCTCAGCCTCCTGTCACCGCACACGGTGCGTCAGCCGCCGCACACGATTGCAATTTTGCCTCCTGTAGATGCGGCATAACGTCATTTCAAACATGTTTGATCTGCGTTGGAGGCAAAAACATCCGTCTCCGCCTCTGCCTCCGACCATCGCACACGATGACATTTGCACGTAGGAGGCAAAAATCTCCATAGTTGGAGGCAAAATTGCACTCGTGTGCGGCAGGTATTAAGGCCCATTTCCAATAGATTCCACTGTGGTCTGCAGCAGGCGGTACAGTTTTCACAGGGTGTTGGAGAATCCTTCAATGCTTTTAAAACCATACACGGCGTGTTATTATCCCAATGCCTGTGAAAACTGTGCCGCTCGTCCCAAAATGCGGCAGAAACCGTTACAGTGGAAATGGGGCTTCAGAGTCCAGGAAGCACACCGTCATCTCTCAGGTGACAGCGACTTGCCTTGCCTCTCCCATAGGCCTCTTCATCACTCAGAAGAAGCACGGAGGACATCCGGCACTTTCAGCTACAGGTGAAGGAGACAACAGTGTCAACTGGGGCAAAACGGTTGATGTTGCCTTACCATCCTCCTGCAACAGAGGTTTTTACATCACTTCTCTCCATCCACTCGCACTCTGTGTGCAAACACATGAAGAGGAACGAGATGAAAACCCTGTTATGGGAGGATGTGCCTTGGCCTCTTCTGCAAACACGGACAGAAACATCATGATACATCCACTTCTGACAACAAAGTGTCATCCATTTTATTGTTATGACAGTATGCAAGAATTTCTGTCATTTCAGGCACCGTAGGGTCGTTCTGAGACTGGGATTATCCCCAACAGCTCTGACATGAATAGGTGACATTCTTGACTAACAAAAGCTTGAGAGTGGCATAACTTGCATACAGAGGTGTCATATGGTAATCGATGGGCTTTCATACTCGCAACAACCGTGGGCTGTAGATTGTTTACAGTCTTATTGTCCAGTCAGGTCTCTGGGGTTGCTTGGGTGGCTGCAAGGTTCCCAAGCTCCTGCAAGGCTAGGTAATGGTACCCATGTAAGGTGTGTGCAAGGTCAGAGCTATGCGACTTCGCATTTGGTGGGGATATCATTGTGGCGACCCTCTCAAAGTCTACATGGTTAGAGGCTGTTTGGTTGGGAGTTGGTAGCTGAAGTTTCAGTGTGCGAGTATTCACTGAGTGAGATGCGGTTTAATCATCATCACGAGGAGTAGTTCAAGTGGCAGTTTTTGAGTTTGCATCTGGTGGGTGCATTCCTGTACAGGGCACCTGTAGCGACCTGATCGACATGGTCATAGACAACATGGAAGCAAAGTCGAAAGTGAAGTGACCGTACATGTAGGCCTTGATATTTCAAGATGACCACGTGCTGAAGCTTGTTCATTTCAACAAAACAGCCCCCCCCCCCGAAGCGAGCAGCACACCAGTGATCTGATCGCCACCAATCTTCTTGCCAGTTACCGCAGTCTAGGCGATATCAATTTGATAATGGACGAGCATCGCTAGCGAGAAGATTCCACGCATCGCTGACCAATGCACACCTGGCAAAAACAGCCAATTTTACTCGGTGGCAATCAGATCACTTGCGATATCGTCGGGTGCGCTGTTGGCTTCAGATCTCTCTTTTTACTCTGTGGGAGATGTCTGCCGACGCCAAGCACTGAATCAATCATGACGCATGGAAGTGGTACATGTCATCTGAAAGAACCGGACTGCAATCGTCATGCATACAACTGGAGACATTTCACTATTCATCATAAAAGCTATGCTAATTTTTAATAAACGTCTGCTCTGCACTTTTTACCGCAGTAGCTTTTGCAGCCCCATTCAGGGTTTATGACTGCAGCACTGAATGAATATTGTGTGAGGCAATAATCTCTTTATCAGTGAAATTGATTGCGCTGCTGACTGGTTTTATGGGAGGCAGCAGACACGGCAAAATGATTACTCCCAGAAGGGCAACATCTTGTGGACCATAGCAACGGCAGATGAGAATTCAAAGGGAAGGTAATCTGTCTGCTGTTTGCTCATTTTGATCCTTTCCCATGTTTTCTCGCTCATGCTCTCGAGCAGCAAGTATAATGGTACAGCACAATACAGTAAAACCTCTCTAAAGCTTGCCGCACACTGGAGCTATCTGCTGAGCAAAAAGTCATTCTAGACCGTTACATGTAGCTCAGCAGATAGCTCACGTGTGCGCTTATTTTCGGTGAGTTTTCTGCCTCGCGAGGCAGAAAACTATGCGCACACGTGATCTATCTGCTGAGCTGCACCTCTGTCAGGCGGACACCTCTCTACCAAGGACACCTGTGTTCTATGAGCAAGTTCTGTCACCGGTAGTGACCAATGCCCGTGTGACTCATTCAGATTCGCGGGTTAACAGTCAGAGTCCGGGTTACATTGTTTGAATAATTGGACTCCACCTTACTAAGTTGTTTATGTGACAGGATGGACACACGGCACAAAATTGCATCCACTCCGCATTCAAAACACGCGTCCTCATTCCGCTTGGAACACAACAGTCGTGTTTTCATCAACAACGGCTGCTGTTGAGAACCGCACAAGATACGTGATGAATAATAACAACAGCGCTAACGCTCTCCACATTATATCATAATTTCACCGTCATTTGCGTCATAAACTGCACATTATACGGCCCGGTGTCAGCTCGCCAATCCCGGCGATATGACAGATGAAAAAGAATAACACAATCATCTCAACTATTTTGTTGTGCCCTGCAACACCAGCATCCATTTTGTGTGGCAACACAATGGTATTACTGGTATCATAACTAATCATCTTTATTACACATTATGCCTCCTTGATGCTTTATGGGCAGCAAGGTTTTCTTAGAAAATCTTATCAGGTCGTATGGAAAGCAACAGATGGTCATGGCAAGGTTTGAAATAAACAACTCAAAGGACGTCCTTCCTTCATTGTCAGCCATGTCGGCTGGAGAAACGAGCAGGAACAGACACAACAGATGAGATTTCATATAGGATTTAGGAGTTTCATTGAACATACAGAGGAACCTCCCTCAGCGGACACCTCTGCCAGGACACCTTCTGTTGAGTTCACCAAAGTTCAACCCCAAATTGGAGACTTCCTTGCCGTTAGATGCCACCACCAGTTAGCAGTCCTAGAATGAAGTGCATGCCATCAACCATAATGACGTGGAAGCCATAACTCACGTCTGTGACGTTCTAAAACCGCTAACAGGCAGCCTCTAACAGCAGGAAAGTCTCCCATTGGGAATGTTAAGGACAGCAACTCTCAGGGGTGTCTATAAAACTAAGACCTAAGACCTAAGACTCTCTAAAACTAAGACCTATAAAACTAAGACATTCAGAGTCTTATAGATCTTAGTTTTATAGAGTCTTAGGTCTTAGTTTTATAGACACCCAACTCTCAGTCCCTCTCAAAAGTGTCCAGGATCCACTCTATTAAAAGCAGGCCTATCATTCTGATAACTTTTCTTCAAAATTTTCATTTCAGGTTGGTTTTGGAGAAATACTTCACAAAAGATGTCATCTGCTAACAGGTTGATGTTGTCTGCAACATGAGCAACCTCCCAACAGAAGTACTTCTTTAATGACTGCAACATTCTAACAGCTAATTATCGCCGCCTCTCGGGCTCCATACTTATGATTGTTCGCATAAAAATCAATGTTTTTCTAACCGCAACTACCCATGGTACGGCAGACGCAAGCTCAAGTGGGCTTTTCATGGTGTGCACAACTGGTTAAACGTAAACGCTAACATGATGAACCAGGGAATTCAACACGAGATGGTAAAACTTGGTGGAGATTTGATGCAGTATGAAGTTTTAAATGGAGAAAATGCCATCTGATGGATGTGTCAGCTTGGGCTTCATAAATAGATACCCTAGAGGAATGGGTTGTTGTGCAAAAGGGAGTAATGCAGTCGAGAAAACCTGCAGTGTCAGAAGCCGCATTCACATTTAGACTGATCTGAGACTGAATTCCCTAGTTCGCATTTGGGAATGCGCATTGGCTAGGCGGGTCTAGCTTAAAGCCATACAATCACGAGAGCTACCGTAGCTGGCGATTCACATTTTTGTTCGAACAAAAATGCGAGAAAGTTTCTT
>NMRB01000261.1:302203-343008 GCA_002633025.1 Notospermus geniculatus | reverse complement strand
GGGAGATGTCTGCCGACGCCAAGCACTGAATCAATCATGACGAATGGAAGTGGTACATGTCATCTGAAAGAACCGGACTGCAATCGTCATGCATACAACTGGAGACATTTCACTATTCATCATAAAAGCTATGCTAATTTTTAATAAACGTCTGCTCTGCACTTTTTAGCGAAGTAGCTTTTGCAGCCCCATTCAGGGTTTATGACTGCAGCACTGAATGAATATTGTGTGAGGCAATAATCTCTTTATCAGTGAAATTGATTGCGCTGCTGACTGGTTTTATGGGAGGCAGCAGACACGGCAAAATGATTACTCCCAGAAGGGCAACATCTTGTGGACCATAGCAACGGCAGATGAGAATTCAAAGGGAAGGTAATCTGTTTGCTGTTTGCTCATTTTGATCCTTTCCCATGTTTTCTCGCTCATGCTCTCGAGCAGCAAGTATAATGGTACAGCACAATACAGTAAAACCTCTCTAAAGCTTGCCGCACACTGGAGCTATCTGCTGAGCAAAAAGTCATTCGAGATTGTTAGCTCAGCAGATAGCTCGCGTGTGCGCGTATTTTCGGTGAGTTTTCTGCCTCGCGAAGCAGAAAAATATGCGCACACGTGATCTATCTGCTGAGCTGCACCTCTATCAGGAGGACACCTCTCTACCAAGGACACCTGTGTTCTATAAGCAAGTTCTGTCACCGGTAGTGACCAATGCCCGTGTGACTCATTCAGATTCGTGGGTTAACAGTCAGAGTCCAGGTTACATTGTTTGAATAATTGGACTCCACCTTACTAAGTTGTTTATGTGACAGGACGGACACACGGCACCAAATTGCATCCACTCCGCATTCAAAACACGCGTCCTCATTCCGCTTGGAACACAACAGTCATGTTTACATCAACAACGGCTGCTGTTGAGAACCGCACAAGATACGTGATGAATAACAACAACAGCGCTAACGCTCTCCACATTATATCATAATTTCACCGTCATTTGCGTCGTAAAATGTACATTATACGGCCCGGTGTCAGCTCGCCAATCCCGGCGATATGACAGATGAAAAAGAATAACACAATCATCTCAACTATTTTGTTGTGCCCTGCAACACCGGCATCCATTTTGTGTGGCAACACAATGGTATTACTGGTATCATAACTAATCATCTTTATTACACATTATGCCTCCTCGATGCTTTATGGGCAACAAGGTCTTCTTAGAAAATCTTATCAGGTCGTATGGAAAGCAACAGATGGTCATGGCAAGGTTTGAAATAAACAACTCAAAGGACGTCCTTCCTTCATTGTCAGCCATGTCCGCTGGAGAAACGAGCAGGAACAGCAACCACAGATGAGATTTCATATATAGATGTAGGATTTAATAGTTTCATTGAACCTACAGAGGAACCTCCCTCCGCGGACACCTCTGCCAGGACACCTTCTGTTGAGTTCACCAAAGTTCAACCCCAAATGGGAGATTTCCTTGCCGTTAGATGCCACCACCAGTTAGCGGTCCTAGAACGTCATGAAATTTGATGTCGCAGCGATGAAGTGCACGCCACAACGTCAACCATAATGACGTGGAAGCCATGACTCACGTCTGTGGCGTTCTAGAACCGCTAACAGGCAGCCTCTAACAGCAGGAAAGTCTCCCATTAGAGTTTCTCCTCGATCCTGACTGTCCGGGCCTGGTATAGTTCAGGGATAAAATGCCATAACACCAATTGTAATAGGCTTCATACTGGTACAATAGGTCTATTACCGTAAGAGGTAATAAGGGGTAGCAAAGTTGGATCATTTCTGTACTGAGTAGGCCTAGGCGTATTAACCTTCATAATTTCTTTAAATGGGTATTTTCCAATTCAAATACTGAAAGAAAGTTTTGGTGAATGGATGTTGCCTAATCAAGGAACTGTTCAAAGAATTCTCCATCAGGAATGTTAAAGGAGCACGGTATTGCCACTTTTTCTCGACAGCCGGCGCCACTGTGCCACTCTCCAACACAGGGACCAACGAACGACGTATTGGCGAGCTGACCTGATTTCCTCCGTACATTTTGTAATGCATTTTTGTACTTCGTATTATTGCCGCTAGGTGGCTCCCTCTACGTCAGCAGTCAAATAACGCATTTGAGATCCAATACCATGCTCCTTTAAGGACAGCAACTCTCAGTCCCTCTCAAAGGTGTTCATAGAGAGGATCCACTCTATTAAAGGAGTTAGACGCCGAAGTTGTAAACACTCACTCACTGGTTCTCTATCCACGGACGCCTGCGGTGCTGCCACCTATTGTCGGTGATATGTACTGACGTGAAGTATCGTGAGTGAGTTGCATCGGACCGGGAACCAGTCTAACGATCACGGGTGCTGCCACCTGCACGATGGAATAAAACTAGTTTGCCGACCATATTTGTAAACAAACCAGCTTGTTTACAACTTCGGCGTCTAACTCCTTTAAAAGTAGGCCTACCATTCTGATAACTTTTCTTCAAAATTTTCATTTCAGGTTGGTTTTGGAGAAATACATCACAGAAGAAGATGATGTCATCTGCTAACTGAGCAGCCTCCCAACAGAAGTACTTCTATAATGACTGCAACATTCCAACAGCTAATTATCGCCGCCTCTCGGGCTCCATACTTATGATTGTTCGCATAAAAATCAATGTTTTTCTAACCGCAACTACCCATGGTACGGCAGACGCAAGCTCAAGTGGGCTTTTCATGGTGTGTACAACTGGTTAAACGTAAACGCTAACATGATGAACCAGGGAATTCAACACGAGATGGTAAAACTTGGTGGAGATTTGATGCAGTATGAAGTTTTAAATGGAGAAAATGCCATCTGATGGATGTGTCAGCTTGGGCTTCATAAATAGATACCCTAGAGGAATGGGTTGTTGTGCAAAAGGGAGTAATGCAGTCGAGAAAACCTGCAGTGTCAGAAGCCGCATTCACATTTAGACTGATCTGAGACTGAATTCCCTAGTTCGCATTTGGGAATGCGCATTGGCTAGGCGGGTCTAGCTTAAAGCCATACAATCACGAGAGCTACCGTAGCTGGCGATTCACATTTTTGTTCGAACAAAAATGCGAGAAAGTTTCTTGGCAAAAGTTAGATGACGAAAAACAAGTGTTGTGGTCAGAGTCGATCATCAATCAGATTATTTCACATGGAAGCATGCCACTTTCACGTGACTTTTTCAATGAGTGTTTGAACCAAAATGTGAATCGACGGCTACGGTAGCTCTCGTGATTGTATGGCTTTAAGGCGCGTTCACACCACAAAGTTTTTAATGCGATCTCAGGCCGGTCTAGCTAGTACGCTTCTTGAAGCGATCTCAGGCCGATTCAGCTACCCTACGCCGGTCTATAGATGTATCTGAACAGTTTGGAGCGATCCAGTCAGCGCGTGACACTACACGCCAAACTGTAAACCGAACCGGCCTGAGATCACTACAAGAATCGGACTCGATAGACCGGCCTGCTGCGATCGCATTTAAAAAACTTTGTAGTATGAACGGTTAATGCGCACTAACTGTTTAGATCGGTCTCAGATCGCTTTAAAGTGCTAATGTGAATGCGCCTCGAGAGAGTTGCCCTCTATGAAGAATGGGTCAAAGTGGGGTCGAACCCAGGACCTCAACGGTGAGAGGCGGCGATGTTTCCACTGCCCCACTCTAACACAGTAACAGCCCAGAACCCAGAATTGAAAACTGAACGCTTACCTTTTGCTGTTTTCCCATAGTTAACCCTCCAGTTCAGGTCCTCGTGAGTCAGGGTCTCCTCATGCATCCCCCTGACTTTCGCTAATTTCGCCTTCTCCTTCTTCAGTGATTTTGGAAAAGCAAAGAACGGCACAGACACGCCGAGGAGGAGGAACCCACAGATAATGAAACCTCCCCACCAAGCGCCGACCCACATCGGGTGACTCGGGGATATGTTGAGTGCCTTGTAATCAAATGTGAATGTGTCAACGTAGTACTGCAACAGTAGCGCCCCCAATGAGAAACCAAGGATTGGTCCGACTGTCCCTGTTGCATACATGAAGGCTGAAAGAGAAGGTGATTCATAAAGTCTCAAAGTAAAGTTTAGATCTCAAGTCTTGGCGCTTGGTGTGATCTTGCAAGGTTTTGGAAATGGCATGGACCTCAGGAGTCATGGACTCTTACAATACATACTACATGTGTAGACAAATTCCCAGATCGGCGCACTTCCGCCGAAATTGTAAACAGAACCTCGACCTGAAACCAGCTGACATGACGCAATCCATGATTCAGCAATGGTCAAGTCTGGTGCAACGTCATCGAACTCACTGTCGTCACATGGTCGTGGGGTTTTCTGCGTCACGTCATTCAGTGTCAGATGGTTTCTGTTTACGATTTCGGCGGAAGTGCGCAGATCTTTCTCGTTTTCGTCAATTTGGGATTTGCCTATTGCATGCGGTTTGAGAATAAAACCAAACTTACCGAGATATCCTGGCGCCTTCTCTCTGGTGACATGATTATCAATATAGATCGTTCCTAATGTATAGATGGGCGTGCCACCCACTCCTATCAGAGTCTGTGCCAATATCAAAATAAACACATATATTCCACTCCCAGAATCATCATCCACGCAAACTTCATTGTTATAATCATACATATTAGGGGTACGACAGATATTATCTGATGAAGACGTGTTCGTGATTTTACCTCTCAAAGTGTATGGGGGGGCTAAGATATGGGGTAACGAGAACACGAGCGCACCAATCCCCATGAATACCACCCCTAATCCTAACCACATGGGGATATGTCTCCTCCCCCCGAGATAACTCACGAAAATCACAGCTACCAGTGACCCGAATTCGTACGAAGCGGCAATGAATCCCGCCATCGAGCTTCCTATTTCGAACCGTTTTTCTATTGTTGTGATGACGCTGTTCAGGTAACCGCTGGATAACATGTTAGAGATCATTGACAACAGTGATATGACAACGATAAACATCTTAATACTCGCTAACCCCTGGATACATTGAGGGCGCCACCGCCCTATCCCACACTCCCTCATCTCCACATCGTCACCGTCTTTAACACACGCGACTTGCATATCCGCTGCAACTGGGGGCAGTAAGGATTCTGCCCCAGGCCCTTCCTTCGGGCTCGAGTCTTCACTGCCACTTCTGACGGCAGCTGGCTCGCTCTGTTCTGCCATGGTGGTGCTGACACTAAACAATTCAAACTCTGAGTCAAAACATAGTTGACAATTTGGGCTTCATGATCATGTAGTTCAGAGACATTTGGAGATTGTAGGTGGCGATGTTTGGCGAGTCCTGGTGACATGGTCAAGGGAATCAGAATCCGGTACTCCTTCGTTCATTCTCACTTTTATCAAGCGCAGACGCTCTGAAATCTTCCACCATCATTATCTGAAAGAAGAAAAGACTAAACATCACCCGAAGCATACCGTAGATGCCATACACGCTAGATTTTCTTGTTCGTACAATCTAATACCGGTATTTAGAAAAACGTACTAACGTGACACGGGCAAAGACACTTTTTCAGCTCATGGCTCAATCTTTCTCTTCGCACAAGAGATCAAGTGCTGACAGAGATCACATCCGTGCAAACCAAGGAAAAACTATAAAGTAGGCTTATAATCACTCCAGTTGGAAAAAGAGTTGGTGTCTGTTGGTGTTGGCCTAAGTGTAACAGGAAGGTAGGGTTAGACAACTAATGCCTTTTTCAGTCAGATAGGCCTACTTTCATGACATACAGTATAATTGTTAGTCATGATGAAGTATGAACTTTGAGAGATGTAGGACAGAAGAGGAAAAAGTCAAAGTCGACTTCATGACTTCGACAGTGTGCTAATTGCACTTATGCAAGCAGTTTGTTTGCGCCCATTACTATTTTTTGGCATTAAGTGGTCTAGAGTACAGCCAATCATGTGAGTAAGACATGAAAGCAAGTTCTCTGATACAGAATTGAATCGATCCTTTGCAATCATACCAGTTTCCTCCTACCGGTACATTTCCTCCTGCATTACATTCAAATTGCCCCGATATCGGCGTTACTGATATCAGTATTTAATGATAATCTACCAATGAGATCGGGAACTAATCTGAACAGAAAACGCACATAACATTCGGTCCGCTGATTTAGTATTTGCATAAGGCTTACAATGGAATGATAACGTACATGTAAGGCTTACAATGGAATGATAACGTGACAACAGCTGCAGTGTAAATCAATTACCTAAAGATATTCAACAGATACATGTAATGGAAACATTGTGTCCATATATTTTTGTAAGAAATATATTCAGTGAGAACAGAGCTAGGCCTCGATCGGAAGTACTGTTTCATGTCTGAAATACATGTATCCACCCACGACATGCACCTAATTCATCTCACGGAGCAAACATTATTGGATATTTTCCTGGAAATATCAAGCGGGACGTCTAATTTTCACTCTTGATAAATAATCTAAACTTTCCAACAGGTCGAAAGAAAATTGAACGGATGGAGCTAGCCCTTCTAAAGTTTTCGCCAAAACATCAGCCAAATGAGATTTGAGTTAGCCTAATTAACAGTCCTTATGCCTTTTCAATCGATATAAATTAAGCCAAATGAAACCAGCAGTAGCCAGATAGGAGGCAGTGTACGTAGCCAATGGCAATTTGGCAAGTGGGCAGCCCCCCCCTGAAATTGTATGGAGAAGACCATCCTCCAACAGCAGGGGTTTTTATCTCACTCTTCTGCAAACGCAAGAACCCTGTTGTGGCAGGATGGGAGAACACTGTGACAAACAAATGGCATTATTTCCACCTGATCAGCTTTGATGAAGAGCTGTCCCAAACTGATGACTGTCAGATCTTTTCAATGGAATGGTTGCCTCCCTTATATCACCCACACCCAGATACACCCTGCTAAGTCACACTCACCCCTGTCATCTGTGAAGCAGTTAATAAATATTATATTTACGCCTTCCCCAGTTGCCAGGCAGCAGCAAGGGGAACTGTTAATTCATCCAGGGAAAGGGGTACATGTATATTGATTAAAAAGGACATGAAAGGGCTGATTTCACAAAATGCTACAGAACATGGAGGTGAAATTGGTGTGCTTTATCTTTCCCAATGGAAGGGGTGCCAGTTCCATCTGACACAGGTATTGGTCCCGTTCTTGTGTCTATGCTTGTGTCGGGGTGGAACACTCAGGACATCCGGACTCTTAGGTCACTTCTGGGACACCTAATTTCTGGGACACCTAACTGTACAGTAGAGGTAGCCTAGGCCTACGTTCCTAGGGCGACCAAATCTTTTACACGAGTACCCCCACATAACAGTTCTTGATTAGGCCTGCAAAGTAGCCCTACCGGTACATTGTAGGCCTACCTTCCTATGCTATGGTATTTGTTTGGTAGGCCTATCGATGAATATGGGCTCATTGATTCTCAGGTATCAGAACTAGGCCTACACCACAAACCATCCTGGCAAACCATGCCGTACTGGTAGGCCAACTGGTATCCACAAACCATGTTGTAAGCTGGTAAGTAGGCCTAGGCCTACCGTAAATCATTATGATTCCATTCAATCAGTCATCCATGTCATCAGCATGATCAGTTCATGAAATGCTTTCTCACTCACTGAGAGTTAGTGAGGTTAGCAGATCCTCCTTGAACATTGAAGGCCGCCAAAAAGTGACACACGGCTCATCATCATCTTGTATCGTCTTGACCACACACAACATCACTCACCTTACACCAAGACCACAACCTACCTCTAGCGTATCTTTTATCACTAAACGGTAGAACATGAAACAAGATGGATGCAGCTGCAGCTGACAGCATCCACTACTGGCTCCTTATCCACACTATTCCTCTCAATCGATGCCGCGCGCACGAGATGGAAAATGGCTCTTCAATGAATTGGTCATACCCCACGTCTGCTGTTGAATAGATGGGTTTACACCTTTGTTCTGCTATGACCGTGCAACGTTTTTGAATGCTCTCCCCATGTGAGTGTTGCGCTACATTTGGGGAATAAGCTGCGACTTGGCAATAGGCGACATAGGCCGTCGATCTGTCAGCCAGGTTTTCCCAAACAATAAGGGGAAACAATATTGATACACCCTTGAAGGAATTATTCCTGTCCAAAAGGTACACCAGACACTGGGCAGACGTCACACTTGATCACCATCCTAACGATTTGATGTGAACTGTTCCTGGAATTTTTTTTCAAACAAAATATCAGGACACACTCAAGGCAATGATCTCTCCAAGCGAATGTTTGGATACCGGTAGGTTTGGATGAGGTAGGTACGCGAGACGGGGGGCATGGCACCGACACCAGGGCCGTATTTAAAGGGGCGAGGGGGCAGTTGTCCCCCCTGAGCCAACCAAAAAACGTGATTTTCATGCGGATTTTGGGCAAAAAATGGCAAAAAGAGGTCTTCTGCCCCCCCTGGACCAAAAAGTTAAATACGGCCCTGGACACGCGGACATTTAGCACGCGTAGTTCCACGATCATTTTATAGATGGCGGCACCAAAAGACCAGTCCCGCCGATCACACCGACATACAGGAAATTTTGCTTCTCATCTCCGACTCTGACACGTTCTTACAACGAAGAATGGTAAATAACAAAGAGAAAACCGGATGTCATAAATAACCAGGCTGCACCTCTAATTACAAAAGAAAAAAACACTAGATACAGATGAAATCGAGTCCAGTTTCCGATCATTTAGTCAGTGTCCATCCTGTGTCCCACGCAGTCGCTCACGTGACGTTGTCATAAGACGTTTGGTCGATCGACACCGTGTTGACGCAATCTTGGCGTTAACTTTATCTTGGCGTTGCACTGTAACGCCCAACGCCAAGATAAAGTCGACGCCACTTCTTCCGTCGAACTTTCCCGCCCTGATTCATTCAATGGACGCTAACGCCAGTAGTTCCCGAACTCACCGGTAGGATGATAGTAGTAGGGGTTCTCGCAAAGCCCCCGAAACGCCAACGGGAATGTCTATCCTTTTGTTCGGTGGTCTCTTCGTAGCATCGAACAATGGGTTTGGCGTTGGCGTTGGCGTTTCGGGGGCTTTGCGAAAACTCCTTAGTGTTCATTCTACCGGTGAGATCGGGAGCCCAATCAAACGCCAGCTCTAACATCACGTGACCGACTGATCAGAGAGCAATCGCTCGTGGCTCATCCAGCGGTGACAGGCAGCGAAAAAACATCCACGCAGTAGTCAAACGGTTCACACCACCTCGATACGACGATAGTCTTGTTGGCCAACAGCTCTGAAAGAGATAAACCTAACCTCAGCGGGAGTTGATGGTATCCGCAGCATCCTCCCACAGCAGGGGTTTAGAGGAGCTAGATACCCCCCCCCCCCGCTATGGGAGGATGATCCGCGGGGAGTGGTCACGAGGCACGGAGGGTGCGGTAGGAGGTGTCCCACTGTAAGGCTAAGTAGTCTAGGCTGTAAGGGTAAAAATTCCGCAAATTGGTATAAAGTTATGAAATTTGGATCCGTGATATTATAAGTCGCTGATCTCAAACTCCCTATTGACTTTTGCGTTGTCGTATCCGGAAAACTAGGGGCAAACGGACCGGATTCGTGCGCCAATGAATCACGCTTAAAGGCTTAGCGCACATGTCCGACAAAACTCGATCCGTTAGAGGTGTTTTTAACGTCGACTGACCCAACGCTGTCGACTCGTCATTCAGCCAGGACAGTCGATTTTAACAGACACCCCCTAACGCATTGAGTTTTGTCGGACATGTGCGCTGAGCTAAAGCCTAGCGCACATGTCCGACAAAACTCAATGCGTTAGGGGTGTTTTTAAAGTGGACTGACCCAATGCTGTCGACTCGTCATTCAGACAGGTCAGCCGATTTTAACAGACACCCCTAACGCATCGAGTTTCGTCGCAAATGTGCGCTTGGCTAGACGAATGATATTGACATATATGTCAATCGTTCGTCTAAAGCCAAGCGCACATTTGCGACAAAACTCGATGCAAACAACTTATAAGTAACTGTGACTTACGGCATGTGCACTTCTCGTTGAATTCTGTGAAGAGAAGAGTTTAGTTAACAGCTTACCCCAGAGTGCATGTGTAGAGGCGCCACTCCACGTGACAGTTTTCTATCGAAAGTTTGCTGTCAGATGGTCAATTATTGTCGTCAGACAGCAATAAATTGCTGTCATACAGTACTGTATGACAGCAGTTTTGGCTGTCTGACATAGACAGCAATAATTACAAGATAGTTCGGAACAGGGATCGAGGCAGGCGACTGCAACAAACCACTGCTCCACGTGCTGCCCCTCGAGCCGTATGAAATTATGGGGAGTCGTTTGTGCTATAGCGTCGACCAATCAAAGCATGTCACTTCATGACGTCAGAGCATTACCTCACTCCAAGGCGCAACGGGATGGACTCGCTCATTAGAGAAGAGGTCAGCTGAGTTGGGATAAATACTCACTGTATTTGCAACAGCCCAATCCCGCTCCGCATTCTGTAGTGCCGGATAACCATTTCGTGCGGCAGTCCTCCCCTGACGGTATGCATATTCCACCTTTATCGCTGCATTTGTTCCCTGAAATGATGAAGAACCATAGTTTGGAGCGAGTTGAGAATCCCCTACATCTCCACCGGCATAGGTTTGCTGGGTTAATCCGCGTAGTGACGAGGTCACAATTGTGAACTATTTTTTAGTGTGGGGATTCTCAAGTCAGGCCCATTTTTCCCCACAAACCTCGTGTAATGGCGTCTAGGCCCTTTTGCAGCAAAACGCGGAGCGTCACTTCGTTCGTGTTGCTTCATTGCCATGTGTGGTATTAATTGATTGGTATGACGTTGAAGCGACCAATCAGACCATGTTACTTCGTGACGTCAGAGTTTTACCTCATCGAATGGCACACACTTTGACATGGCGCAACGGCATGATATTAATTCTAAAGCGGTAGTCATACTCATTTGATCAGCGGACGGCCAGGCAATCCACTATAGTGAGAGTAAGGTCTCTGGCCACTTGTGCGTTTTGCGCTCCGTGATGCGTCAAATCTTTTGTTATTTTCCGCCGTTCTGCTTCCTAACAAAAGATTTGACGCATCACGCAGCGCAAAACGCACATTACAAGTGGCCAGAGACCTTTATAAGTTTATAAAAAGGTGCACGTACCAGTCTTGCAGCAATTCTCATTCGTGTTGCAGCCACGCTTGGATACTTTCTTGCAGTCTTCGCCTTTTGGCCGACATATCCCGCCTCGATCAGTACACGATTTGCGAGCTAAAAAACAAACACAAGAAGAATGTAAATATAGGATGAAACCAGGAGGAGATTAATCTCCTCCTGGCGAAACCTATCGCCCAGTCCGCTTGAAAAGGCTGGGAAAATTTATTTTCTAATCACCGATAGAAAAAAAATAAAAATGGAAAAAGTAAAAAATAAAAAATGACACGACTGTGAAGTACTCAGAGGAGGCTCGAACCCACGACCTTCATCTGAAACGGCAGGTGTCAAACTTTCTCAGCCACTGAGGCCACTTCGGCGTGTACATGACACTTCGCCTTCGTCTCCACCACTCTCAAGGTGGCGCGACAAACAATGAAACTCTCTGTGTTCCAAGGTGGCGCGACAAACAATGAAACTCTCTGTGTCAAAGAACGACATAATAATAATGGAGTTTGCCGGTAGAAAATGCGTGTGTGGCACCCAGCTCTATATTGTAGAAGGATGCATCCACAAAATGTCACCATTTATGTCCCAGTGACCATGTTCAAACAGGTCCGCACGGTTGTTTTCGAGCATACAAAGAAAGAAATAGCACTGTTTTCGAGCAGGTTCGTAATGTACTTTCTTTGTCATGACGTTGCATGGTCATTCGTGACGTCAGAGGAAAAACCCGCGGGACAATCTCATAAAACACGCTAGTGTTGCTTACCTGTTACAGTAGACAGTACCGTCAAGGTGACCACCATCAAAAGGCCAAGGCAAAGGATTCTCCTCATCTGGAAATAAATAAATCAGACTTTGTGACGAAAATTAGGAACAAACGACTATCCCAATTCAACCAATGATGGAAGAGAGGAAATTCTGCCCGTGGCTCACGCTTGTGATTTGGCGAATCACCAAGGTCGTTTCATGGGACTTCGTCCTTTTGCGGGAGAATCGAACAAGCTCATTGGACAGAAACAGAAAGAGTCAAACAAAATACTCGCACGTGCAGAAAACGGATCTTACCTTGGTTGGTTGCTTCTCACACACTGAACGCCGCGAATCTTTCGCTTTGGCTTTAAGACTTGAGAAACAAGGCTTATCTTTTTGGCTAATTGTTTCATTGCGTGTGAAACGGCTACCAGCTGATACGTGACGGACAGAACACAAGATAGGATTTTCAGACCACCACGCTTTCAAGTCGTCATCTGTTTGGAAGTGAAGACATCACGAAATGTCTCGTCTTATCTCGCACGCAACGAGATAGGCTACTGGTTTTATCTCAATTATGGCGTGTTTCGAACCATCAAAATCTTCATTCACACGTGATTAAAAATATGAAGTAAAGATTTCGGGTTTGTTTTGAAAGATTTGCCGGGGGAAGGGGGAACTGTCCCGATACCGAATGTTTACGACAGATCGTCGAGATAACAAATGATAAATGGTCACATCGCGGTTTTCGAAAATTCGATAACAAACGTGACGATAAAGTAGGCCCCCCTAATCTTCACCTCGCGTGTTTGCCGCAAATGAATTAATTAGAAATTAACCAGTCTGATAAGGGGACCTGAGCTTATAATTAGTGGAGATGATGACTCTTTAACCAGAGAGAGATCGTCAAACTCTACGGTAGGAATTTCTCTCCAACGTCTCTACCTTTTGCATCCACCGAATGGATTTCAGGTCATCCGGAGGACACCAGTGGTCATCTTGCATAGATCGTAGCAATGATTAGGAATACCGAATGACCGGACATTGACTCCGAATTCAATCTCGTATTTTGCGCGGTTTTTCTTTCCACCAAGTGCTCACTGTCCCGGGGGGCGTGGTTCGCAGCTCTTTCAACATCGTAGCAGATTTTAGCCCCGTATGACCGCGGATCTGGAAGACACCGGACCAAGTCTTCGACATCGGATCTACAAAATGGATCATGCGCTCCTCCACGTGAGAAGAGTTTTTCGGCGAGTTGGCTCTTGGACGATTCATCAGTATGTTGGTTCCCTGACGACTTCCGCTCAGACCAATGACACAAACAGCTGCCAGTAGTTCTTCTACATGCAGCAGATCTGCCCATAGAGAGCCAACTGGCGCGGGGAAACTCTCTCCGGGAATGGCAGATCTGCCCATAGAGAGCCAACTGGCGCGGGGAAACTCTCTCCGGGAATGGCAGAGCTGCCCATAGAGAGCCAATTGGCGCGGGGAAACTCTCTCCGGGAATGGCGGCTGAGCCGGGAACATTATAGATTCTGGGAGATATTCGTAGCAGATGGCTTTGTACCCATTGAAATTTATAATTTCAGATGAAGAGTGCTGTCCTCTTCCTCTTGCTCATAGTCTGCGTGTTCGTTGCCTTTGCAGCGGGAAAAAAACAAGGTAAGTGGTTTATAATGCATCTGAATGAAATTAGGGGCCGTATGCACGGGGTCACACTTTCATTAAAGTCTGACTTTTCTCAATGCTTCAAGCATAGAGAAAGTCTAACTTATAAGCTATACTTTAGGCTAAGGTGCGACCCGTGCATACGGCCCTAGGTCTGTTTCCGTTCAGTGATATACCGTCCCCCGACAGCAGTCCTAAGAGTCCCCCGCCCCCGCACTCACCCATACGAAACTATACGAAATAATAAAAAGAATCGTCCTCCAGAAATTTCGCAAATTTTCGACCCTAACCGGGGTCTTCTTCAGGCTGGCACTTTCAATTCTGGTAGCTCGACTTGAAAGTGCCAGCCTGAAGAAGATCCCGGTTAATTGGGGTCGAAAACTTGCGAAATTTCTGGAGGACGGCTCCTTTTATTATATCATTTTGTGTGTCGCCTTTTGTGCTCTATTTTTTGGACAGGAAACTATACAGTAGGCAGTCTTCTGTGTGTCACTGGTCGCCAAAAGGAAAACCAACAATGGTGAACTGCCCACTGAGAACAACTCACGGGAGGAAACTCACGTGCACGCCCTCTCCGTTAGGCTGCTACGTTTGCGGGCGCGGAATAGGAGGCGGGCGCGCGTGGAAAAAATCGAACCAACGTATTTCCCATTAGCTGTTTCACCCACACCCGCTCCCGCCACCGAAACCGCGTCCGCAAACGTGTCGTGGAAAAGCAACCTTAGGCCTGCTTTCCATTGGAGCGTTTCCGCGCGCGGAAACGCATTGTCGAAAGCATTGCATGTTATTTTCCGCGTCGTTGATCACTGCGCGGAAAATAGTTTCCGAGCACGGAAACGCTCCAATGGAAAGAAGGCCTTAAGCATGGCGCACTCTGTCGATTTTTCGAGCGATTTTCTAGGCGACCGGCCTTGTGACCACAGCAGCGAATGAACATATTTTTAGTTTTTGTTGACTCGTTTGCGACAAATGCTTCCTTGGAAGATCAATGATGTCGTGGATGACATCACTGACTGATCGACCTCAAAGGTAATTATCGTATGCGACTTAATAGTCGCATCGGTAGTCGCCCCCATTTTAGTCGCACGTGTGCGCCGCCCTTTAGGCATTACATAGAATATACGGCATACGAAAACGCCGGTTAACAATGGCTTCACGGTCATGAATCCATTTGAAGTCTTTGTTAACCGGCGTTTTCGTATACCGTATACTTCTATTACATGTACCTTGTTTACACTACATAAAAGTCCGGGCTGAGCACGGGCTTTTTGCGTTTACACCTATGAACCGCCGTGTCTAAATAAAGCCCGTGCTTTTAAAACCCATACATGCCGCGTACATGCTCAAAAAGCCCGGGCTTATTTCAGACACGGGCTTCGAAAAGTCCCGGCTTTTTCAGACAGGTGTAACCACGGCTAGTGAAGTATACGGCTTGACGGTCGCGAATCCTTTGTGAGGCCTTTGTGAACCGGCGTTTTCGTACACCGTATACGTCTTTGTTCTATGTAATCGGGGCCTAAGGCCGGGTTTACATAGAGGTATACGGTATACGGACACGCTGTCGAACAGTTGCCTCACAAAGGGTTCATGTCCACGAAACCTTTGTTCGCCAGCTTGTCCGTATACCGTATACCTCTATGTAATTCCGTCCTTACGGAACTCTATTGAGTGTTTGACGTGTTTTCTTTTTCTACAGGCAAAACATGCGCCGAAGTTGGAGGATTTTGCAGGCCAAAAAAAGGAAAAGATAAATGTCCCCGTGATCAGAGGTCAAAAAAACGTGACTGTGACAAGAAAGAAGTCTGCTGTGAATCAGGTGAGTACATTCCATAACCCATGATCACGTGACCTCTGAGCCCTAGGGTCAGACCCGCTCTTCGTGTGATAGCGCAGGTTTGCTCCTGACACTCCGGTTTTCTCCTGGAGTGCATTTAGAGGTGATAACGCTGTAATAGGCGCTCAGCCCTCGATTAAAAATTTTGAAAAAAAAGCTCAGCAGAAACTTGTGTGGCTTTATTCGACGTACGACGAGAGGTATGAGGTATGACCGTGATTTTCAATGCCGCCACCACCTCACAGGTGGCGGTCTTCATTGGTTTCACAGAATTTGTCTCTCTCTCTCTCTCCATCCAATCTGTGGTTTCAGCAGGATAACTCAAAAAATACGCCATGTATCGCGACAAAACTTTCAGGAATTGTAGATATGCGTGTTACACAGAACCCTATTGATTCTTGGGGTCATCCGCCAACAAAAAAGTGTGAAATTTGGATGAAGTTTGTCTGTCGTTATCACTCAATTTTCAAGGGCGGTCTTCAAATTGACTGACAAGTCAATTTCTAGTTTCTTTTTTCAGATTTCAAGGAAAACTGCCGCTGCAGTAAGTAATAGATGTTGCTTGCTCAACATGTCCCTGATCATATAGGCCTATCTGCGTTCATCGGCACCTTATGTAGGCCTACCGTGTAGCGCGAATACGGATGCGAGGAAGGGAAAGCCTTCGTTCTCCCCTCGCCTTGGTGCTTCAAAAAAAGCTTCACCATGCAATAATGTGGGCGACTACATAGCAGGGTCGCTGTAACGCCTCTATTCTCTCACCCTAATGAGGAACCTGCAAATTACCGCCAACTGGGGGCGTTGTCAGCGACCACTTTTCGACGTTTCGTCTCAATCTCTTACCCAGAAATTAGTTACGCTCGGCCCGAGCGTAACGAATCTCTGGGTACGAGATTGGTCGTCTGTGTTGCACTGCGTCAAAAGACGTCGGTCGTGACGCGCGGTTACTGTATTTTAATGCCTTCGATACAACCTTTCTCAGCGCCGCCCTGTCGGGAAAAAATCAAATGTTACATCTATTCCTTTCCAGCGTATGCCGATGGCGAGGGTGATGAAGACAATGGAATAATAGTGACCGATTTTTGTTATGGTTGGTCAGATTGCATGGACCGATACGTCGTGACATGATGACACCACTTCCGGTTCCGGTACATTGGCAACCTCGATCTTGACCTTGTTTACGATACATGGATCTGATAATCGAATTTATCTGTATGTTTTCACTTTCCCCATAAAACGCCGAATGCAGTCTGTTCTCCAAAAATTATTGCCTTTTTGTTACTTACCATCCTTATAATCATGATAATATAGGGCCCTACCCTGATAACACGAATATGCCGAACGTTCAGCCCGCAAAGGAGTCTCGCGCAGCCAGCCGTGCTGCGACAATCTGAAGAGGTCGCCATCATCGTTCCTCGGCTTAGGCCTCTGAAAAGGGCTGGAACCCAGCACAAGATTCTTGTACTCATCGATTTTACAAATTATTTGATAAAATAATCATACCAAAAATTAGAATTTGTTCAAGTATTTGTAAAAATACTACTATTTTGACATTCCGTTGGGTATTCAATGTTTTATAAAGGAACAAAGTACGAACTCTTTCGAATCCCTACGCAATTGGCTGTGCAACGGTCAGAAATTCATCCGCCTTGAACAATGCATTTGCATTGTGCAAAAGTAGTACCGGTCTAGCCCTTTCCAGAGTTTAATGTGGCATTGAACTCTGGGTACGAGATTGGTGCTGCGATTCCCCAACTTCGCAACATCGGCTGATGACCGAGACTACTACCATCCTGAGAATATCAGGGGTTCTAACAGTGCTCGCTCCCTTCGTCACCGCACACAAACGTGGTCTGCGGTGACGAAGGGAGCGAGCAGTAAAGCCTCGCTTATGTCGCCCTACGCTGTGATAGAAATAGCGTCAACAAGTTGCAACTGATAACTTATGTCGCCACCGACTAAAAAAACACCGATCGGTCGCAACTACCTGGAACTAGTTTATTGCCGTCTTTTGAGTGCTTATGTCGGCACAGATTTCTTTTGATTTTAAGTAAAACTTGCTGAAGTTGAACACGTGCGATTTTTTGGATCTGGATATTTGTAGTTTGCAACTAGTTACTCGCTGACGCCCGAGAGCTTATGTCACCTAGTAGTTGTGACTGATTAGTTCCAACTACGCGCCGATTATCAGTTGCCAACTAGTTCTGCCACACGCCACTGTCTCCCACGCCAGCTGCTCAGCGCTGCATAATTAATGAGCTAGACGTGCGTCCAAGACTACGCTTTTACTGCATACACTGCAGTTAGCTGTGCAAATAAACAGTTCGATGCCTTTAACGCCGTCTTAATCTTCGTTGGAGGCATAGCCTGCTCTCAATCACAACTTTTCGGTGCTTTTTGCGACGGCGGCGAAGGCGAGTCGCAGGACTCCATCTTCGTCTACTGTTTGCATAATTAATGGGGTCTAATTAGGCCTTAATTTTCATTGGTCCATACTGATCGGTGGTCATGAATATTCACTAATGTTTGCTTGCCATTTAAGACTAATTTCTGTGTATTCGGCAAGCATATGCTTGCCAAATAACCACTTCCTTTTCAAAAAACCGGTGAATGTGAACTTGGAGGAATTATACTGACAGTATAATTCCTCCAAGATGTGAACAAGCACAATAACAACTGAATCCCGCAAATCTACAACGAGAAAACAGTATCATTGTTGCGGGGGGAGGGCGGAGACGTTGAACAAGGAAGGAAAGGCTTCAGTTGGGCGACAACATACTGGCCGCTGTTCCCAACACTCATCGCCACTGGAGGCGCCACCATCGCGGGACGAAATTGAATGGAGAGACCTCTGGTGGCGAGATATGTCTGCTGTGAAACCAAGGGATCATCTGCGATGAGAAAATAAGATGGCCCTCAGTTTGACATCTAAAGCCTCGCTTATGTCGCCCTACGTTGTGATAGAAATAGCGTCAACAAGTTGCAACTGATAACTTATGTCGCCACTGACTAGAAAAATACCGATCGGTCGCAACTACCTGGAACTAGTTTATCGCCGTCTTTTGAATGCTTATGTCGACACAGATTTCTTTTGATTTTAAGTAAAACGTGCTGAAGTTGAACACCTGCGATTTTCAGGATCTGGATATTTTTAGTTTGCAACTAGTTACTCACTGACGCCCGAGAGATTATGTCACCTTGTAGTTGTGACTGATTAGTTCCAACTACGCGCCGATTATCAGTTGCCAACTAGTTCTGACTGAACGTAAGGGCGACATAAGCGAGGCTTAAGGATTCGATCAAGATTCACGCTGAGCAAAATATTCTAATAAATTTTTTAGTGATCCGTCCAGCAGACGACATCTTCTGTCAAAGAGTTCTCACATTCTGTGATACAAATTGAGAAATATTTGAAGAAAGTTTGTTCCTATCAACCATCCCCGCGAAGAATGTTTCTTAAAATTGTTTCTAATTCATATCCAATTTTCTAGATAACTTTGACAGTGGCTGGCGGGGTTTGTTGTGGCGCCATGACAGTTGGTCCTCGATATCAAGCGCGATTTTGAGGAAAAGGCGAAAGAAGGATTTGAATTTAATGGGAAATGCATTAGACAGCAAAACTTCGGAGGCGTATTCTGCAAAATCTGCCGCTTCGAAATCAATGTGAATAGTACAAAATGCACATTTTGACTGACTGAATTTGAAAATGTCATTAATCCATTTTAACAAATTTTTAATGAACCTCGTCCTCAGGTGCACGTTCGCATATTTGCACAGGTTTTGCCTATGACTGGAGCACGGCTTTGCCTGGAGGCTAGATTCACTCTCTATCAAAAACCAAAACAAATCCCGCGAGCCATTTGCTTTAAGAAATCAAACGATAAACGTTAACTTTACGACAACATTATTTTCCATAATGTTCATACTGCGAATTCACCAGATTATATATAGCATTTTCAATTTTGGGTACAAAAAATAACCTATTGTCTGCTCAAACGTGAGGGCAGATGATACAAGACTTTTCCTACCAGATAATGATAGGAAAGGCAGAAAAAACAGACATACAGTATATGGCCCGTATTCTAGAACCCTCCTTTAACTCTAAGGCCCGTACAGTATTCTTAAACCTTCCTTTAAATAGGCCTAAAGTAGACCTTTATAGAGGCTTCCTTTACTGAGGAGTTCCTTTGCTGAAGGCTCCTTTAACAAATGATATTCAAGAACCATTCTTTAACTTCCCTTATGTTAAGGTCGTTCTTTACTACGAAGTTGGATACTACAGACCAACCTACGTTTAAAGGCCTCCTTAAGGCAAAATAAAGCATTTCCTGTAATAAAGGAAGGTTCCTGAAATGACCCAACCTTTGCTAAAGGAAGGTAGATAAAGGTGTCCTTTAACTCGAGGCAAAGGTTGGTTCTTGAAATAAAATTCAGCTAAAGGTTGACATAAAGGCTCCCTTAACGCTAAAGGAACGTTCTATAATACGGGCCTATGGTCCACTTTATGCTAACAATAGCTAAAGGCAAAAATAAAGGTAAAGGTAAACCTTAGACTTAAGGAAGCTTCTAGAATACGGCCCCAAATGTCGGAAGCCAAGGGGGAAGTCAATGACGGGACGTATTACATCGCCAGGCTAACAGAAACGTCCATCCACGTCATAGCCTACTTAATATTCCGCGACATTAGACTATCCCTTGTTCTTTTCACAATCTTCACTCAGAGAAAACTAATGGGCCGTATTTTAGAACGTTCCTCAACATTAAGGTCCACCTTGAATATGGGTCGTATTTTAGAACGTTCCTTAACGTTAAGGTCGGCCTTAAGTCTATTGTAAAACCATCGACAACAATAGATTTAAGGTGGACCTTAATGTTAAGGAACGTTCTAAAATACGACCCAAAAAGTGGGAGTATCTTCTGACGCAGGAATACATTTGAGTAGTGGTCAAAACTTGTGTGGCAATTCAATTTGCTGATGAGATGAAGATTCTAACGTGTCAAATAAAGTACCAAGAATCTCAGCTTACATCACAACAAGGACTCCCTCATCTTAATTAATAGACTAATTAACAAGAACGATTAATACAATCACTCATCTATTTAACGGTCAACTCAAGCTTCTACTAATTAGGCTAAATTCTGGATAATTAGCGGGTAAGTGACCATAAACATAAGCACAGATGGCAGGCGTGTGACATCCACTCTGGGAAAACTGTAGCAAACACATGTTGTTTGGTTGCCAAAGTGAAAGTTTTTGAGTGTGTTTATAAAAGCTGGACTCGGTCAGTGTCAGAATGGGTATATAAACTGACCGAAGAGTTCTTGGGGTCAGTCGAACCCGAAGTCTCAAGGACAACAAGATCGGATCTTCCTGGGTTAGTGACCGTGTTGGATGCTGTACTTTGCGAGATTCGAACCCACGAGCTTCCCCCATGGCACCCTCATCTTGGCAGCCAATTGGCAAGAAAACTTTAAAAGGTTAGTCACATTTTTGCACAAATTTTCCCATCTTATGGCGTTATTATTGCCCTTCTATAGTTTAGGCCTAATCATAGATCATATCAGCACTTGGGACTGTATCAAAGTCGAGTTAGGTTAGAGGATTGGAGGAATAATTCCTCCAAGGTTAGAGTTAGGCCCAGGGAACTACTCCTTATTTGTAGGCCTTATTCTTTTTACTTCATCCTTGGAGCAATAATTCCTCCAAGCTTCATCTAAGTCCTACTTTTTGGTCGGTAGGAGTTTGTCCGACACATTTCGTCCATGGTCATCAACAAGACGCCACAGAGCGTTCAGGAGTAACAATTAGCGTCTAGTCTTAATTAGAAATAGTTAATTAGTCCAAGCTAATTAACCCACGTGTATTGACAGCTTAGCCGACTCACATCTGACACCAAGGGCCAAACAAACAAACTGTCTCAGAGCCAAAACACAGCTTGGTGTAACTAACTGTGAGGAGACAGACTATATGTCATCGTGTTCGGACCTTGACCATCAGTTGCAATCCTGCAATCTTGCTAGGAAGTCAGCATTGTCGTACCATTATTAGGGCTTCATGGCTTTCGTATTTGGCAGCTAACGTATTCATATTTCTTGCTTTTATGTAAGTAGACACTGGCCTCAAATCAGTCAAACGTTCGCCATAGGTTCAGAATCAGAAGTAGGACTAACAAGCAACATGCTGTCATTTTATATAGGGACATTTTTGGTGGTCCCTTGCATTTTGCGCTAACTTTAGCGGCTAACGACTACGCTTTGGGGTATCTTGGGGGAATTGATTCCTCCAAGGGGGTATAGAGTACGCTCATAGATTAGGCCTAATCGAGGAGGTAGTCAGAACGTTCGAGCAGTGCTGTGAGACTGCGATAAAAATGTTCGCAATATACGGGGTAAATTGTGATGCTGACGATTGCCAACAGTTAGCACCATAGTTTACCAGTTTTTGCGAAGTAAGGGAGTGACAACGTTTCTCGGAATGTCAAGAATCTGAGTGACCTTGACCTGTCCCCGATACTGTATGCGGTAAGATTACTAAGTCCTAGCACATACAGCACCGGGGTCTAGGTTGAGCCACCGTTCATCCGTAGCATTGAAGTTTATGATACGTCAGCTTTAAGTAGTTTTTCGTCGAATGTTCTGCTCTTTCCCTATTATCTGTGTGGGCTTGTGTATTACAAGACTAGCACATACAGATAGTGGGGCAAATGACGGATTGGTTACCAATATCAACGCCAGGACTGTAGTGTCATTATTATATCACCTCCTTTTTCTCCCAGTATCCGTCTGCGCTTGTTTTGACAAGTTACTAGCACATACCGATCCTGGGGCAAGAATGGGACGAACACCACAAGAAATGGAACTTCCTTCATTGAATATGCAGAGTTTACAGCGACACCTGGCGTGGAAATGATCTTGACCTGTCCCCGGTATCGTTTGTGATTAGGTTACCAATTCCTAGCACATACAGTACCAGGGTACAGATTGAGTGACAATTAATACATGTTTTTTTTCGGATAGGTCAGCTTTAAATATCCCGCCGCCAGGAATACGAACATACTTTCTTCTTCCACTATCTGTCGGTGCTTGTTTTACATGACTACTAGCACATACCGATACTGGGGTAAGAAAGGGGCTGACTACCTAAAAAGTCCATTGTTTCTCATCGGCGGAGTTACCTTAAAGAGGCCTTGACCTGTCCCCGGTACCGTATGTGCTAAGGTCATTAATTCCTAGCACATACAGTACCAGGTTATAGGTCGAGCAACTATTCATCCGTTGTCTTGCTTTTTCGGATAGGTCAGCTTTAAATATCCCGCAGGAATACGAACCTCCTTATTACTTCTCCCACTATCTGTCTGTGCTTGTTTTACTTGACCACTAGCACATACCGATACTGGGGTAAGAGAGGGGCATTCAACAGGCATTCAATAGATCATCACTGGGTGGATGAACCATCGTTTTCCCTGCCATCTGTTGGTGCTGGTGTGAAGCTATAACTAGCACATTCAAATAGTGGGGCAAAAAGTGGCACTTTCATAGGTAGTAACAGTTGGATGATAAAAGGTAAGACCTACTTTCTTTTCCCACTATCTGTCTGTGCTTGTTTTACTTGACCACTAGCACATACCGATACTGGGGTAAGAGAGGGGCATTCAACATGGGCAGTGCAGTGCCAGTCTTTAGGATGTTTGTGTGTCTGGTCCATGTTGTAAAAGCTCATGACTAGATCCACACTCATCCTGACGGCTTGGAATCATCTACCACAGAAGTCCAGCCAACCTGCACGAGAAAATAGATCATCAAAGCCGAATGGATGACATGACACGAACCATTCTTTTTCCTGCCATCTGTTGGTGCTGGTGCACATACCGATAGTAGGGCAACAGGTGGCGCTATCATAGGTAGTAACAGTTGGATGATACAAGATAAGACCTACTTTCTTCTCCCACTATCTGTCTGTGCTTGTTTTACTTGACCACTAGCACATACCGATACTGGGGTAAGAGAGGGGCATTCAACAGGGGCAGCTTATAGATCATCACTGGGTGGATGAACCATCGTTTTCCCTACCATCTGTTGGTGCTGGTGTGAGGCTATTAACTAGCACATTCCGATAGTGGGGCAAAAAGTGGCACTTTCATAGGTAGTAACACAGGGTTCCTCCAGGTCCTTTAAAACCATGAAAGTCCAAGAATATGAAATGCTTAAATTTAAGGCCTTGAAAGTCCATAAATATTGAGAAAATCCTATAAAGTCCACAAAAGTCCTTAAAAAATAAAAAGTTCAGTCTTGAAAATTAAATTTCTGGTGTTTTTTAACTTCTTTCTGTCAAGAAAGAGTAAAAGTCGGATGCGGACGCCGGTGCACATGGCCCGGCTTCTGTGTAAGTCATTAAATTTTACATACCGGTATTTGATACCATGAAAGTCCTCAAAAGGTCCATGAAATTTTACAGCTGTCTGGCGGAGGAACCCTGTAACAGTTGGATGAAAAAATAAGACCTAGTTTCCCCGGGCTAGTTTCTTTTCCAACTATCTGTCGGTGCTTGTTTTACATGACTACTAGCACATACCGATACTGGGGTAAGAGAGGGGCATTCAACATTGACAGTGCAGTGCCAGTCTTTAGGATGTTTGTGTGTCTGGTCCATGTTGTAAAAGCTCATGACTAGATCCACATTCATCCTGACGGCTTGGAATCATCTACCACTGAAGTCCAGCCAACTTGCACGAGAAAACAGATCATCAATGCCGAATGGATGACATGACACGAACCATTCTTTTTCCTGCCATCTGTTGGTGCTGGTGTGAAGTAACAACTAGCACATACCGATAGTGGGGCAAAAGGTGGCGCTATCATAGGTAGTAACAGTTGGATGATACAAGATAAGACCTACTTTCTTCTCCCACTATCTGTCTGTGCTTGTTTTACTTGACTACTAGCACATACCGATACTGGGGTAAGAGAGGGGCATTCAACATGGGCAGTGTAAAGATCATCAACGCTGGATGTATGATAAGACACAAACCATCGTTTTCCCTGCCATCTGTTGGTGCTGGTGTGAAGTAACAACTAGCACATACCGATAGTGGGGCAAAAGGTGGCAAACCGTCGGCAGTCACAGTAATCAAATTAAGAGGAGACCTTATCACAGACAGAATAGAACCAGGAACAATGCAAGGAACCAAAATGCAGGCCTAAAAGGAATGTTACGATGCCGAGTGACCTTGACCTCTACCCTGCATCGTCTGTGTTTAGGTTTCCAATTCCTAGCACAAACAATACCAGGGTATAGGCTGAGCGACAATTTATCCGAAGCCTTGAGTTTTCCGACAGGTCAGCTTTAAGTATTCTTGCGTCGAATAGGCTACTCTGTTATTTTCCCTATTATCTGTGTGGGCTCGTGTGGTACAACGACTAGCACATGCCGATAGTGGGGTAAATAACGGACCAACAATTAAATATGACGTCATTAGTGACAGTTGGATGATACAAGGATCGACCTACTTTCTTTTCCCACTATCTGTCTGTGCTTGTTTTACTTGACTACTAGCACATACCGATACTGGGGTAAGAGAGGGGCATTCAACATGGGCAATGCAGTGCCAGTCTTTAGGATGTTTGTGTGTCTGGTCCATGTTGTAAAAGCTCATGACTAGATCCACACTCATCCTGACGGCTTGGAATCATCTACCACAAAGTCCAGCCAACTTGCACGAGAAAATAGATCATCAATGCCGAATGGATGACATGACACGAACCATCGTTTTCCCTGCCATCTGTTGGTGCTGGTGTGAAGTAACAACTAGCACATACCGATAGTGGGGCAAAAGGTGGCGCTATCATAGGTAGTAATTATAACAGCTGGGTGATGCAAGACCTACTTTCTTCTCCCACTATCTGTCTGTGCTGGTTTTACATCACTACTAGCACATACCGATACTGGGGTAAGAGAGGGGCATTCAACATGGGCAGTGCAGTGCCAGTCTTTAGGATGTTTGTGTGTCTGGTCCATGTTGTAAAAGCTCATGACTAGATCCACACTCATCCTGACGGCTTGGAATGATCTACCACAGAAGTCCTAGCAGCCAGATACTCATGGACTACCCACAAAGGCCGGGATTGGCAGTGGCGAAGTTCAGAATGAGATGGTTCTTGATGATACAAGATGACCTACTTTCTTCTCCCACTATCTGTCTGTGCTTGTTTTACTTGCCCACTAGCACATACCGATACTGGGGTAAGAGAGGGGCATTCAACAGAGGCAGCTTATAGAACATCACCGGGTAGATGAAAAGACACAAACCATCGTTTTCCCTGCCATCTGTTGGTGCTGGTGTGAGGCTATAACTAGCACATTCCGATAGTGGGGCAAAAGGTGGCACTTTCATAGGTGGTAACAGTTGGATGAAAAAATAAGACCTAGGGCCGTATTTTAGAACGTTCCTTAACATTAAAGGCGACCTTAAATCTATTGTTCTCGGTGGTTTTACAATAGACTTAAGGTCGACCTTAACGTTAAGGAATGTTCTAAAATACGACCCCTAGTTTCTTTTCCCACTATCTGTCTGTGCATGTTTTACTCGACTACTAGCACATACCGATACTGGGGTAAGAGGGGGGCATTCAACATGGGCTTTCGGATGTTTGTGTGTCTGGTCCATGTTGTAAAAGCTCATGACTAGATCCACACTCATCCTGACAGCTTGGAATCATCTACCACAGAAGTCCAGCCAACTTGCACGAGAAAATAGATCATCAATGCCGAATAGCGGACATGACACGAACCATTCTTTTTCCTGCCATCTGTTTGTGCTGGTGTGAGCTAACAACTAGCACATACCGATAGTGGGGCAAAAGGTGGCGCTAGCACCGGTAGTTACAGTTGGATGATACAAGGATAGACCTACTTTCTTTTCCCACTATCTGTCTGTGCTTGTTTTACATGACTACTAGCACATACCGATACTGGGGTAAGAGAGGGGCGTTCAACATGGGCAGTGTATAGATGTATGATAAGATATGAACCATCGTTTTCCCTGCCATCTGTTGGTGCTGGTGTGAAGTACAACTAGCACATACCGATAGTGGGACAAAAGGTGGCACAACCGTCGGCAGTCACAGTAATCAAATTAAGAGGAGACCTTATCACAGACAGAATAGAACCAGGAACAATGCAAGGAACCAAAATGCAGGCCTAAAAGGAATGTTACGATGCCGAGTGACCTTGACCTGTACCCGGCATCGTCTGTGTTTAGGTTTCCAATTCCTAGCACAAACAATACCAGGTATAGGTTGAGCGACAATTCATCCGAAGCCTTGAGTTTTCCGACAGGTCAGCTTTAAGTATTCTTGCGTCGAATACTCTGTTATTTTCCCTGTTATCTGTGTGGGCTCGTGTGGTACAACGACTAGCACATACCGATAGTGGGGTAAATAACGGACCCCACCGGACCAACAATTAAATATGACGTCATTAGTGACAGTTGGATGATACAAGGATAGACCTACTTTCTTCTCCCACTATCTGCCTGTGCTTGTTTTACTTGACTACTAGCACATACCGATGCTGGGGTAAGAGAGGGGCAATCAACATGGGCAGTGCAGTGCCAGTCTTTAGGATGTTTGTGTGTCTGGTCCATGTTGTAAAAGCTCATGACTAGATCCACACTCATCCTGGCGGCTTGGAATCATCTACCACAGAAGTCCAGCCAACTTGCACGAGAAAATAGATCATCAATGCCGAATGGATGACATGACACGGGCCATTCTTTTTCCTGCCATCTGTTGGTGCTGGTGTGAAGTAACAACTAGCACATACCGATAGTGGGGCAAAAGGTGGCGCTATCATAGGTAGTAACAGTTGGATGATACAAGATAAGACCTACTTTCTTCTCCCACTATCTGTCTGTGCTTGTTTTACATGACTACTAGCACATACCGATACTGGGGTAAGAGAGGGGCATTCAACATGGGCAGTGCAGTGCCAGTCTTTAGGATGTTTGTGTGTCTGGTCCATGTTGTAAAAGCTCATGACTAGATCCACACTCATCCTGACGGCTTGGAATCATCTACCACAGAAGTCCTAGCAGCCAGATACTCATGGACTACCCTCAAAGGCCGGGATTGGCAGTGGAGAAGTTCAGAATGAGATGGTTCTCGATGATACAAGATAACCCCTACTTTCTTTTCCCACCATCTGTCTGTGCTTGTTTTACATGACTACTAGCACATACCGATACTGGGGTAAGAGAGGGGCATTCAACATGGGCAGCTTATAGATCATCACCGGGTGGATGAAAAGACACAAACCATCGTTTTCCCTGCCATCTGTTGGTGCTTGTGTGAAATAACAACTAGCACATACCGATAGTAGGGCAAAAGGTGGCGCTATCATAGGTAGTAACAGTTGGATGATACAAGATAAGACCTACTTTCTTCTCACACTATCTGTCGGTGCTTGTTTTACATACTAGCATCTCATCTCCTGGTATCGCTTTATGCAAGTTTCACCTTTTACTGGCACATACCGATACTGGGGCAAGCAACAAAATGACGACAGGTCAGCTTTAACTGGATACCACGTGGACCGCTTCTGTACCCGAACACTGACTTTGTCGCATCTCCTGGTATCGTTCTGTGCAGGTTGGCATATTATACTAGCACATACCGATACTGGGGCAAGTGGCGGATGAACCATCAAAAGTTGGACAGTTTAGCATTAACTTATTGGATTGCTTACATTCGTGTCTGGGAACTGACTTCATTGCGTCTCCTTGCATCGCTTTGTGCAAGTTGACACTTTATACTAGCACATACCGATTCTGGGCAAGCGGGGAAGCCATCAAAATCGGACAGTTCAGCTTTAATCTGGGGTACCATGTGGATCGCTTACGTCAGTGTCTGGGAACTGACTTCATTGCATCTCCTGGTATCGTTTTGTGCAAGTTTCCCCATATACTAGCACATACCGATACTGGGGCAAGCAGCTGAAGAGCCATCAAAGTTGGACAGTTCAGCTTTAACTTACTGTGGTTGTATCCTACCGTATGATACCATATGGATTAGGAATGAGAGAATGTCATGGTACATTTCTTCTCCTAGTATCCATTAATGCTAGTTACAATGAATACCAGCACATACCGATGCTGGGGAAAGGGGTGGAATCACTGAATTTGAGATAGTTCAGCTTTAAGTTGGTCACATTAGAATTTGAGAAAATTGAGAAAATTCAGCTTTAAGTTGGTGGCATTAGGATCCGGAATGAGAAAATTGGTGCATTTCTTTTCCTAGTATCCGTTAGTGCTTGTTACTATAAATACCAGCACATACCGATGCTGGGGAAAGGGGTGGTACAGGCATTAATTTGAAGATAGTTCAGCTTTAAGTTGATCTCATTTGATTAGGAATGAGAAAATATCGTGGTGCATTTCTTCTCCTAGTATCCGTTAGTGCTTGTTATAATGAATACCAGCACATACCGATACTGGGGAAAGGGAAGGCTGAGACATCGAACAGGACAGTTCAGCTTTAAGTGATGGCAGACATGAGATTTTAAAACAATGGTCATTGAAGACGGCAAGTCCCCCACTGGGTCTATCACAAACCCATTTCCTTGTGTCTCCTGGTATCTAATGTGTGGTAGAGGGTTTAAGTCTAGCACCATAGGATACCAGGGCTCACGGGAATTCACCCCCAAACAAACTACGACAGCCGATGGAACACCCTAAGTTCACTGACCTCTCCTTGTATCAGTGGGTGCCGGTGTGTCATGGCTACTAGCACATACTGATACTGGGACTGGTGGTGACTGATCTGCTGGGAAGAGTGTGGTGCCGACTCGGCCAGAGACCTCCGAAAAGACCTCCCTCCCTTTCAATACAATCCACCCACTTCCTTGTGACTCCTAGTATCCAGTGTGTTCTAGAAGGTTGAATCTAGCACCACGGGATACCAGGGCTTACGGGAATTCTCCTCCAAGGAAACTACGTCAGCCGAGGGAGGAAGACCCTAAGTTCACTGACCTCTCCTTGTATCGGTGGGTGCTGGTGTGTCATGGCTACTAGCACATACCGATACTGGGACTGGTGGTGATTGACCTGCGGAAAAGAGTGTGATGCCGACTCAACCAGAGACCTCAGACAAAACCCCATCTCTTTCAAACGGTTACAGGAAAATTCGTCCCCGGGTAATTTGTCCCTGGAAAATTCGTCCCGGATAATTCGTCCCGAAGGAAAATTCGTCCCTCAGGAAACTTCGTCCCCAGAAAATTCGTCCCCAGGGAAAATTTGTCCCCAAGGAAAATTCGTCCCCTGAGAAAATTCGTCCCTAGAAAATTGGTCACTTCCATGTGACTCCTAGTATCCAGTGTGTTCTAGAATGTATCCAGCACCACGGGATACCAGGGCTTACGGGAATTCTCCTCCAAGGAAACTACGTCAGCCGAGGGAATATGCTAAGTTCACTGACCTCTCCTTGTATCAGTGGGTCTGGTGTGTCATGGCTACTAGCACATACCGATACTGGGACTGGTGGTGATTGATCTGCTGGGAAGAGTGTGATGCCGACTCGGCCAGAGACCTCCGAAAAGACCTCCCTCCCGTTCAACACAATCCACCCACTTCCTTGTGACTCCTAGTATCCAGTGTGTTCTGGAAGGTTGAATCTAGCACCACGGGATACCAGGGCTTACGGGAATTCTACTCCAAGGAAACTACGTCAGCCGAGGGAAGATGCTAAGATTCTAAGTTCACTGACCTCTCCTTGTATCAGTGGGTGCTGGTGTGTCATGGCAACTAGCACATACCGATACTGGGACTGGCGGTGAGTACAAGTCGCCAGACAAACTCATGGAGCAAAACGTATCTGGTCCAGGCTGAACAATAGAGAGCTTCTGCACCCGCCCGGTTAGGCCATACGACTACGTTTGTTTGGGTGCACTCACACAATAGATAAACGTCGTCGTGGAAGATGGTGAACCAACTGAGTTCACCACGAACCCATGATCTAGTGCGTGGTGGGAGGTTCAGATCTAGCACCATTGGATACCAGGGCCCACGGGAATACTCCTCCAAGGAAACTACGCCGAGTGATGGAAGACCCTAAGTTCACTACTGGTAACCTCTCCTTGTATCAGTGGGTGCTGGTGTGTCATAGCACATACCGATACTGGGACTGGCGGTGAGTACAAGTCGCCAGACAAACTCATGAAGCAAAACGTATTCCTCTGTGAGGAAACAAGATCGAGTGAAGTGGGCGATCTTGAGTTTATCGTCAACGCACTTCCTTGTGTCTCCTAGTATCTCGTCCGTAGTAGAGGAAATCTAGCACCATTGGATACCAGGGCTCACGGGAATTTTCCAACAAAACTTAGTAGTCCCACGACACGAAGTAAGGATTTTCGAGCAAACCAACCTCTCCTTGTATCAGCAGGTGCTAGTTTGATATGACTGCTAGCACATACCGATACTGGGACTGGTGGTGATCGGGCAAATGAAGTCATAACAAAATGTATTTTTTAGTACGCAATGATTGAACGACGACGGCGAACGTCTACTGGGTCCATCACCACCGCATTCCTTGTGTCTCCTGGTATCTAGTGTCTGGTAGTAGATGGTTCAAATGTAGCACCATTGGATACCAGGGATCACGGGTGATCTCCCACAGACTAACAAAGATAGCCGAGCAGATTACCCTGCCGATACTGGCAGGTCGTGACTGCAATACGCTGAAGAAGCATAGTTGATAAGGGCAGAATTTCAGTTCACAAACCGCTCCTTTTGTCCGTGTGGTGCTGGTGTGTCATGGCTACTAGCACATACCAATACTGGGACTGGTGATGATTGTCGCACTTCGTAAAAGGGAAAGAATTTAATGAGGCAAAATGTCCTCAATGGAAACGGGAAATAATTGACCGATGACGGTGAGATTCTATAGGTCTACCACTCACTCGCAGTCTTCTGTGGTATCTTAGTGGGAATTCGGATTTGACACACCTCTCCTTGTATCAGTGGGTGCTGGGGTGTCATGGCTACTAGCACATACCGATACTGGGACTGGTGGTGATCCAAGACGTCGGACAAACTCATGGAGCAAAGCGTATTCCTCAGAGGAGACTTTGGGCCGTATTCTAGAAGCTTCCTTAAGTGTAAGGTCGACCTTAATCTTTTGTATTCTACCCTGCAAACAATAGCTAAAGGTCAAGCTCCTAAAATACGGCCCCATGACTGAGTAAAGAGGGCGATCTTCAATATTGAGTAACAATCTACGACAGCCGATGGAAGACCCTAAGTTCACCCACCTCTCCTTGTATCAGTGGGTGCTGGTGAGTTATGGCAACTAGCACATACCGATACTGGGGCTGGCGGTGATCCAAGACGTCGGAACTCATGGAGCAAAAAGTGAGGAGACAAAGATTGAGTGAAGAGGGTGATCTTCAATTGGGTTTACTACCATCCGACTTCCTTGTGTCCCCTAGTATCTAATGTGTGGTAGGGTTCAGGTCTAGCACCATGGGATACCAGGGATCACGGGAATTATCCGTGAACTAGATAGCCGAGGACAGGTAGGCCTAATTAAGACTGACCTCTCCGTCGGGCTGGTGGTGATGGAGGAACATCGATGTCTTGCGACACTTTGAGATCGTGAGAGGTATAGCACAGTATTTCCATAGACGAAATGACAGTTTCGCAAATCTATGGCTACACTGAAAGAACCCTCTCTCAATGAGGCAGCGCTGCTTGTCCATCAAGCTTACTCCGTCCCGTTCCAATGAGTGAAGAGAGTGAAGAAAGTCAACAACGCATTTGTCAGGCGTTCGTCGGTGTGTGTCCAACACAGGCGCCGACGACAGCAATCGTGAGACCGTCCAGTCCGCTACACTGCTGTTGTCAGATAGTGGTGTTGCACAACACTAAGATTATCAGTAGGGTTGGCGTAAAAGAGCTGACACACTATGTTGAAAACGGCATCAAATTATCTTGTTTTATCTCGGAGATATTTGAAAAAAACGCTGTCCACTTACTTATTTGAAAGACCGTACATGTACATGTACGTGTACATATCAGGCAAGCATTTTTGGGAGCTTCACGAGGTTATGAGACATCTATCTCCATTCTCCCCCTAACACTTTTAAAAATATTATTACGATATCTTCCCGATCGACTCTTCTCTGGGGAATCGCAGTGTCGCCTTTTTGGCCCCCTCGGCTTTTTTTCTGTCAATACCCTATTATTATTACGATAGGCCTAGGCCCTACATGTACATGAAAATGTGAATTGAAAAGTGAAGAATGAAATAGGTTGAGAACGGGACTTTAGCACCCATCCAGCTCCGTTTTTCCTGAATTTGAGAGGAAACAAGGATACTAGTCTAGTTTATAGGCGAGTATATATTAACTGCATCATATCTGTCATGTTTCCGACGTATTATGCGGACGTTCCTGTTTTGGTCAAAAGTGGCGGTCACCGATCGCAGACGTCTGCTCTCATCTTCACGAAATACTCCATGTATTTCTAGCCGTAATTGACTGATGACGTCATAGTTTTCATTCAAACTCGAAGAACAAACCTTATGCATTTCAAAGCCGCTGTATCCCGCCCAGTATTCAGCGTCTTTTATTTTCCTTGGGTACAGAAAAGCATACACTCCTAACGCTTGGTTATGAATGTTGAAGTGTGCGAAGTTCTTTGGCATAAGAACTTGGTATCGCCGAACTGTAGGGGGGCCGTCTAAGTAACGAACAACAGTTACAACTTGAATGGGATGCTTTATGTCGTATGTATATATAAGAACCGGATGTTTCGCCTCAAGGAACAAACCCAACGATGGAAGCCCGAGTAAGAGTTGATCCGATACGATTTTGATCGGCAGTTGAAATTGCAGAGACATATTGTGCGAGAATCCATACGACATTTTACCGTTTTCAAATTTCTGGTGTAGGTCGTAAAAGTTCAAAGCCATAGCAGTTCGTGCGGACACGTAACAAAAGAAAATGACTCTTAACGAATCAACCGGTGCAATAGGGATGGGGACTGCAGCAGTTGGATAAATTGTCTTGCATTTTTCGTCAGGCGGAACAGGGAGCTTTGCCGTCAGTTTCCCACTTAATGAATGGTACACCCATATTTCGGTCAAGATACATTTCCTGCGATTGGCATAAATGGTTAGGAGATAGTAAAGATGGTGCACGGAAAAGTCCATGAAACCTGTTTTAAGTGTGCGATGAAAGTAGGTATAATTGTACAATACCCGATAAACGTTATTTCGACGCGGAGTGTACTCCAGAACTCTCGACCAAGGCACTGGCTGTTCTAAGTATTCTACCGTTACAACTGGTTGGACCGTGTGAAATTTAACAAAAAGGAATTTTTCCGTTGATCGAATTGGTGGAATGAACGACATACGATGATGTAATTTGTATTTGTAAACTTTATGTACCTTTGAACACGATAATATGAAATACATGTAGAAAACGAGTTTCTAAGGTGAAAGACATTGGGCCGTATTCTAGAAGCTTCCTTAACTCTAACTCTTAACTCTCTTTAGCTATTGTTTGCAAGGCAGAATACAAAAGCTTAAAGTGGACCTTAGAGTTAAGGAGGCTTCTAGAATACGGGCCATTGCTTCCTACCAGAATCGAACCCGATAATGAACACGATAATGAGGTTAAAAAGGCCCCGGCGTGGTCGGGCTGGGCTTTCACGCCACGTTTCTTTACGATTTCCACAGGAAAATGGACGATACCACGCTATCTAATTATTCCATTTCCCTGTGAAAATCGTAGAACACGTCCCGTTGACCAACGCCTTAAGGGAGCCAGCTTATCTCCGGCCGAGAGGCATAGCACACGGATTGACTGGCATTCAAGAAGACTGGTGCTGGTCTTTGCCGCTCCACTCCCACGGCGCTACTGCCGAACGGACAGTAACGCCGCGAGACATTCAAACGACCTAATCTGTCCACTGGGCGGCGCATTTCACCTCGGACACAAGTCCAAGACAGCCATATTGTTTATCAACAAACCCACGTGACCGACCGTGGGACTATTTTGGCAGAATTTTGGCCTGTTAAGATGTTCAACCTATTCGCTGGATAAGCTGAGGCATATTATATAATAAACGTACCGGTATCTCACCCAATCTGCCAATTATTGATCCAATAACGCAACGTTTCTGTGTGACCTACTCTCCATTCCAAACCCACGTGACCGACCGTGGGACTATTTTGGCAGAATTTTGGCCTGTTAAGATGTTCAACCTATTTGCTGGATAAGTTGAGGCATATTATATATAAACGTACCGGTATCTCACCCAATCAGCCAATTATTGATCCAATAACGCAACGTTTCTGTGTGACCTAGTGCGTAGGTGCTGCAGGTGTGATGAGGCGACCGCATCCAAACCCCCAGAAACGCATGGAAATCCTTGAGCGTTCAAGATGGCTGCCTTGGAATTGTGTCCAAGGGGAAATGCGAGTGATTGCCGAGCATTTGCCTTCGGAAGTTCCGAATGGCCGCAGGAGTGGAGCGGCAAACACCGGAACCAGTCTTGCATTCAGGTCTCATATCACACGATCGTAAATTTCAGCTGAAACAAAATGATCTTTCATGCCTGGCGCCATCCGTGGAGGACGTTTAAAATGTATTAATGAGTTATCTTTGGGGTTGAGGATGTAATGAAGATGAAAAGACCAATCGTTGATCATTGGGTAAAACCTCACAATTTTCTCTGTAAACTTTGTTTTTCCTGAACCCTTTCTGACCAAACCATCCTTAGGATCATAAATCCGTCTCAATCCGATCGCAGTCACTCTCGGTGCACAAAACAGAAACATCAGATGGGAGTATATACTAAAATCTAATTCGGCACGGCGCTCATGACACTGTCTCAGAAGAAATTCCAGTTGTCTCGGCCGGTATTTCGTCACCCGATATTTATCTCTCAGAAGATACCCAATGACGTACACTGTTTGAAAAGTGTAAACGTGATCCCGGATGATAACCTGTGGCCAGCTCGTCAAAGGGAAGACGATTCCATTTGTAAGGATAAAATGGACTCGACCAGTTCCGTTTGACAAGTTTATGTCATAAATGGTGGCACCGAAGAAATTTCGAGGGCAAGCCACGACGACTTTTTCCTCATATCCAATATTAAAGTTATACTTTGCTCCTCCAGAAATGCATTTATTAGCTCTGGGTATGATGATGTTCCCTTCAAATCTCCCCCTGTTGACGTCATAAAGCAGGCCAACGTATTTCCGCTTGATAGTGGAAAAAAGCAGCAGGTAACACATGTGAATAGTTCCTTGAGTCTTCAAACGGTCGCTTTTATAAATAGAAGTCTTGTACTCGATTCCAAAGTAGCCCCTCTTTTTAACATACACAACAACGTTCATATAGGGTGTGTCCAACGGCCATTGAATCTGTATTAATTGCCCTAAAATACTGTCTGTGCGCCAAAAATCCCCCTTGCCTACCCTCAGTGGTGGCCGCAATGGCATTATCATTCCACGTTTGAACTGGATCCTCGCTGGGTCCTTGATATTGAAGAATTATTAAGACAAGCCAGAATAACGTGTCACGTGATGATCAGAATCCTAGCTGGACTTAATTTTACGCCGTCGCAGCCAGATATTATGAAAATCCGTCTGCACAATAGCATCCAGAGAATCTCGGTAAGTGCGGGGAGGGGAGCGGCAGTGAAGACCGTCCCTGGATGTGAGGATAGGCAGACGAGAGAGGGACCATCTAAAATTAGGACCCCAAGTTACACTGAATGGATTTTTGCGCCTGTCACTGAGGAAGACGGTATCATTTTGCAACCCGTTCCTGCCGGCTGGGGATTCTGCACGCCATAGGAGAGTAGGCTACTATACATTGTATTTCAATATCAGTAAGGAATAGCATTTTGGCAAAATGTTGCACGAGTCACGGCGGCGGCGACGGCTCACTCAATGGCCAATCAGGGCGAGATGCAAACTCCTCCCGCAGTGCCATGTCGTTCCGCATTTTATGATCGACACTGCCACCCAATCCAGGCACGCGGTTCATGAAATAGACTTCAATTCAATTTGGGAATGTTTTGGAATACCACTAAATCAACGATCCTCCGCGGAAATAGTCCGGACCTGGTGGCAGAGTCAGTAAGGTGACTCCGTCTGACTCGAGACTGGTCGAAATGGGACCAGCCACTTATTGCATGGAGGATGAAATGATGTAGGCCTACAAAATAGCACCACAAAAAAACGAAGCTGTGTTTCCACGAGGCGTTTGCGGGCGCGGATTAGGAGGCGGGCGCGGGTGCGAGTGAAATAGCTAAAGGGAAAACGTTGGATCGATTTTTTCCACCCGTGCCCGCAAACGCCTCGTGGAAACAGGGTCTAGGCTGTAAAGCCGCAAGCGGTTCAGTTCTTATTTAATCTACGGTCATCCTGATTCCCGATGGGGTGGACATGAACCACCAGCGTGGGGCATTCTAAAACGCGGAATCAACTCCGACGGCATGTCAGATTCCGCTAGCTGGAGTCTACTCTGTTAACCTCCTTCAGACGCCGGTGTTTTCGTTGTGAGTCTTCACGACTTCGATTTTACGAAATACATGTACGAACTTTATTTTCACAACAAAAAGAGCGTCATCTGAAGTGGGTAATAGTGGAACCAGACTAGCTCGAACCGGCTCGGGGTATAAAATGTAGGGCCGACGTGCGTACATAATGCATCTGTACGGATGCGCCGGTCTACCCATACCCACTGTCGATTTCGCAATAGAATCAAATTCTGAAATGAATTACCTTCTTCTGAAACATCTTAGCTGGCGGACACCTCACAGCTTCGTGCTTCTCCATGCATGTCCCCCGCCGGTCACTCATCTGACAGACAAGGCTGTCATGTAGGCCTATGGGAATCGTTGAGAAGGTCGTACATTTCCTGACCTTGAGACAGAGGGCAGAACATGAAATAACTGATCTTTCTTCGCCTCCATGACCCAAAGAAGGTGACCGTAAACTCCAACCTGTCACGATAATTTGGTAAATAGCATTCTCAATGACTTTCATTTCGGAAGCTGAAAGGTAGTGGTAGTGGTTGTGGTAGAGCGCTGGCCTACTGCATCAATGGCCACGCCGGGTTCATACCAAGTGACGACTGCGAAGCGCTTGGGTCATATAAGGCATTTTAAGCTGCGTTTACCAGACATGGGGCGTTTTCGAATCCTCGTTCTTGACCACACTCGTGCTGACCCAGTTCATGTACATGTAGTTGCCGACTCAACTCGAGAACGGCAGTCTTAAACGCCGAGAACACAACGCGTGTCGGGTGAAGAACGTGTTCTTCGCACTCCCCACTCAGCGGAGGGTTGAGAAGAGCACGTTCTTGGCACGACTCGAGTTGCGTTCTCGGCGTTCGAGACTGCCGTTCTCGAGTTGAATCAACATCTGCATGAACTGGGTCAGCACGAGTGTGGTCAAGAACGGGGATTCGAAAACGCCCCGGAATCCCCGGCGGAACGATATGTTGTATACGAAAATGCATTGCATTTTCCGCTTCCGCGTTCCGCAATCCGCGTGTCAGCTAAAGGTAGCTTAAAGCTACGTTTAGCTAATGGGTGGCGTCCACTAGAGCGCCGACAACATTAGGAAGGGTTCGGGAAGCAAATGTGTCATTTCGGCATTGCTTCCGCATCAAGTCCTATTGGTCGTTTTACCCTTTCCCGAACGTGCAGAAATGCCGCGAACTGTTCAGGAATGATAAAGACAGTGAATGGAACCTTTCAAGAATATGCGGAGAGGTTGCCGAATGAATGAGGATTCACTAAATTTGCATTCCGCGTCTTGTCCGCGCCCTAGTGGACGCTAGGTTTGACACGCGGAATGCGGAAAATGCAATGCATTTTCGCATACAACATATCGCTTCCGCCGGGGATTCCGCGTCCCTATCCCTATACCGCATTCCGGATGTCTGGTAAACGCACCACCATAACCTTTTAGCGTTAACCCTCCCGAAACGCAAACGCGAACGCCAAACCCATTGTTCGATGCCATGAAGAGAGCAGCGAACAAAGGAATAGACGTTTGCGTTGGGTTTCGGGGGGCTTTGCGAAAACTATATCAGTGGCGCCACAGCGACAATCTCGCGACGTGAAGAAGGAAAGCGAAATGTTGCCTGGTGATCAAATGTGAGCGGACGTACTGTGCCGACCAGAGAATCGTGGAAGAGTAAATAACAATGATCACGAGTAGCATTAAAGCTGACATGATGATAATTTGATGTTTCTGGCCACTTGATCCACATGATATGAGGAAGAAGACAAAGCCGAGGTGTTGTTTTTGACAATAGGCTCATCGCAGACGATATCAACGAACGATTCCTTGGTCCCTAACAATACGTACGTAGGCTTTAATTTGTTTTAATACGAAGAAATCAATGGTTTAGTAGTTATTCAAACATTTCTTTTGTGTTATTCATCAATACTGCGTGTACATGTATTTCTGTGAAGTGGAATTGACCAAAGGATAGTATTGATTGATCGATTGATCGATCGACGTTTTGTCATGCCTCCTAAAAAAATTACATTGTCTGGTAAACGCACCACCATAACCTTTTAGCGTTAACCCTCCCGAAACGCAAACGCGAACGCCAAACCCATTGTTCGATGCCATGAAGAGAGTAGCGAACAAAGGAATAGACGTTTGCGTTGGGTTTCGGGGGGCTTTGCGAAAACTATATCAGTGGCGCCACAGCGACAATCTCGCGACGTGAAGAAGGAAAGCGAAATGTTGCCTGGTGATCAAATGTGAGCGGACGTACTGTGCCAACCAGAGAATCGTGGAAGAGTAAATAACAATGATCACGAGTAGCATTAAAGCTGACATGATGATAATTTGATGTTTCTGGCCACTTGATCCACATGATATGAGGAAGAAGACAAAGCCGAGGTGTTGTTTTTGACAATAGGCTCATCGCAGACGGTATCAACGAACGATTCCTTGGTCCCTACAATACGTACGTAGGCTTTAATAATTGTTTTAATACGAAGAAATCAATGGTTTAGTAGTTATTCAAACATTTCTTTTGTGTTATTCATCAATACTGCGTGTATTTCTGTGAAGTGGAATTGACCAAAGGATAGTATTGATTGATCGATTGATCGATCGACGTTTTGTCATGCCTCCTAAAAAAATTACATGTACTCCTCTTTTGGTGTCGCCTACAACAGGGCAGCACAACAGGCGATATCAGAGACTTTTCGCAACCCCGAAACGCCAACGCGAACGTCTACTACTATCCTATTGTTCGGTGCGCTCTTGCGGCATCGAACAATGGGATTGGCGTTTCGGGGGGGGGGGGCTTTGCGAAAAATCTCTATTGCAAGTGATCTGGGCTAACCCATCCTCCCACAGCAGGGCTTTGGTCTCGTTCCTATTCATACACTCCACACAAAGTTTGTGTGAGCGGATGAAGAGAAGCGAGGTAAAAACCCCTGCTGTGGGAGGATGGGCTAACCGCACAGAATGACCGATAGTGCTTTTGGTCATTGTCAGATCAACAGAAGTGTGATCACTTATCGTTTATTGATTTTGGCACGGGCTAGATTTTGATTGGGCGTCAGTAATCACAATAAATGTCAATAAAACCACTGCCCCAATTACGTCAGCCCTATACACTACCCTAATCTACACTCGATGGTAAGCTGGTGCTCTTTTCTAACACTGACCTCATGGTGGAAGGTTGTTTGAGAATTTCAGGAAGAGGATTCGAACCCCGCACGTTCTTCTGCCTCGACACTGCACAAGGCCTACATCAGATGAACACGTATGTATGCATGACTGAGTTGTCTGGCGCAGATCCGTCCGAACAAATCGTATTTCATTGGCAAAACGATCGAAATTAAGGCTTAGGGGAAGTAAACTCACTGAGTCACAGCCATGAAAAGTGAGTGTCAAGTTTTCATGTTTACAGATCCCTGGTTCAAAATTTACTCCTCCCACCTTGATTTATGTTTAATAGGGACCCTCAATATCAATCAGTATCAACTGTTATGCAACCCTCTTTTGTTTTACAGTAAGAAACTCAGTTTCAAAAAGTTGTTAAAGGAAAAGCCATTTTCTTGAACGGGCAATAAAGTTATCACATTCAAACAAACATATAAAGTAAGGTTACATACCTGCCGAGGGCAACATTTTGAGGTATTGCTAAATTTGTCCAACAAAGATAGACTTTGGAGTGATTTTGTAAAATGTATCCAAAATGGTGCACAAAGCAGAGGTTCCAGAAGGTCCACTTTCTAGCTCACTATGGATGTACAGAGGCCGATGTGTTAGGCTCCTAGGCCTATGTCTTTGCATAGCAAGATGTATGAGGCTAGGTCAGATAATGTTCTGTGACTTTGTTGCATCATATTTTTAAAGTTCC
>NMRB01000261.1:243170-291122 GCA_002633025.1 Notospermus geniculatus | reverse complement strand
GCGAGCCCTTTGTGAAGCCATTGTTAACTGGCATGCCCGTGTAGTGTGTAGCTCTATGTGATTGCAGCCTTAAAAAACCCTGCAAAAATGCCAAATACAAGGGTGACACCCACCAACGCTAGTCGTAGCCCATGCCCCAGCTGCACCACTCATCTTCCCATCCATATCACTGGCACTCTTCCTCATCACAGACATGCCTGCTGAAGCTGACATCTTCCGCTTCTCGACTTTTCGTTCGAGGACTGTGCAGAGATAGACCAGTGGATCATTTGGTGTATTGTTGATCACCTTTGCCATCAGCTCCTGAAATGAAAACGTGAATAAAAGTTAACTTGACTGGCCACGCAAGGCATACACAAAAACTGCTGGTATCTCTTTATTAACTTGAACTTTCAACTGTGTGAGTGTGACGCTGCGTACTTACTTGAAACTTGCATGGTGATGCTTTACATGCTTTAAGAAGACAGTGATCATTTCAAGACAAGTGAAGTACAATATGACTGTCCATGTTGTGTGGTAAAACCATTAATAGTCAACTGACATGTTCTTTGGGACGCCCTGTATCTGTGTATATAGTGCCAAGGCCAGTACACACAGTAATACATTGTAGTACATTCAGTGCAGAGATTGCTGATTGACATACTTTTCTCGCATAAAATTTACCTCAAAGAGAGCACTAATCTTATGTTTCTCCAAGTAAGCTTGCACTCTTTGTTGGGCCGCCATATTTGCAATAATTCTGGCAACTTTTCGTAAGAGCAAGTTCAAATCGAATCGAAATATTCAAGAAATTTTTAACTAATTCTGAAGCCCAATTCTGGTATCCAACAACGCCATGACCCAAATTGGCAATTAACCCCTGGCGCCCTCTTGCGTCAGCAGGTGCCCTGTCTACGGTGGCCGGTTTGGGTGAACTCCAATTCAAAACTTTCCCATCAAACCACAAATTTTGGCAATAAAAGGTGTACTTACTGTGAGAAGAGTTGGTAAATGTAATAAATGAGACAGGGGAACACAATCTCTTCGCAATGAGTGAGTTAAGAGGGATTTTTCTGCATATTTCGTTTCACCATCGGAATTCTTGAGTTTGGTTTTTACCCCAACCATAAAATGGTGCCGCCCATTAGCTGAAGAATACCTGTCACAGGTTTGTTGTTCATTTCCCCCGAATTCCAGTTGTGAGCATATAGTCCATGCACCATTTCAGTTTATTCACTAGTCCACTTCGAAAACCTGGTTATTTGCCACGCTTAGCGTGCGGCTTGTTAAATGCTGTCCTGCTTCCAGAGCTTCACCAGCAGTGAAAACATTTCGCCCTTCTCAGACGGGAGAATTTCCTCCACACAACATGGAGTGCTGAATCACGACGTAGAATATCCCAAATATTCGAAGTCGTGAATTTCATGACTAGAGGTTTATCAACGATAGCTCCGCAACGCCTGGGCCGATTTTGATGAAACATACGTCAATCGACTTGTCTTTCTTGGCGGTATCTTATAACCCAAGTTAGGTTCGGAAATTGTCTCTAGAGGCGCCACCAGCGCCATAGTAAGAATTTTTGTGTACATGCATGAAGTACACAGTCGACACCATCACGGTAATGCGTGACTGTACATTCGCCTGTACAAAATGTAGGGCCCAATTTTCAAAAACTTTTAACTTCTTTAAAAAACTTTTAATTGAAAAAAACCGGCCATATTCATGTTGAACACACATAACTCGATATATTAAGGAAGAATTTTAATTTTTTTTTCAATGCTGAATTTGTACACAAGTCTGTGTGTAAAAAATTTGGTTTCCACAGAAGGTTTTCACGCTGTAGCGTGATTTCACGGCCTAGCGTGATGGTGTAGACTGGTACACATGCCAAACACGTATAGCAAACGTAAGTGCTCTTTACGCATGCGCAGTACACACTTTCGCTTGCATACTTGCATGTTTTGAAAAATAGTTGGATAATTCTTGATTTTGATGGAATTTTTGGCAATATTTCACCGTTTAAAGCCTCTGAATTGTGATATATTTTTATTTTCAAACGAGGAATACTAAGGTTAGCAGGCTTTAAATTAAGTTTTTAATGCGATAAATAGACTTTTCAGGCTTCGTTTCACTTATTTTGAACAGCCTTCCAATTTCATCAAGTCCAAGCCTTGGTAACATGTGAACCATTACGAACTATCACACCTGATGCGCTCACAATTACAGACAAACCCGAATAAGAATGCCATTAACATACAAATTGGTTAATTTTCATAAATTTTGAGAGCAGCATGTGAAAGAGCACCAAAAAACCCCCTGTACAGCAATTTTCATCACTTCCAATTTTGCTTAAATACTTCACGATTGTATTACAATAATCTATGGCAAAAAGACTGATTGTTCAAATCATTAAATTGCCATAACTTTGTTTATAGATGAGCTATTGGGATAATTCAAACTGTTCTGAATTCAGTATTCATCAAGCTACACAGCCATTATGATTGTACTTCATTTTGATACAGTTGAAAATTTCTTTTGCCATACCTACCTGTGGCACACACCCTCGGACATTCAAACTGACATAGAATCGTAACCAGTGGACCGATTGATATCGTCTTTGCATATTTTTTAATGCGAGACTTACCCCCCCCTAAACTGTTCTGAATTCAGTATTCATCAAGCTACACAGCCATTATGATTGTACTTCATTTTGATACAGTTGAAAATTTCTTTTGCCATACCTAGTTATGATGATGAGGCCAAGGTAAGGGTAAGGGAGGGTTAGTGTTACAATTAGTGTTAGTGATCTAGTGATCGGAAGGAAATGCGGGTCGCAATGGATATGTCAACTGAGAAAAAAATCACGTTGCCTGACCGGCTGGCTATGCTTACATATGCAGATATGTTTGCTCACTGACCAACTGCGGAATCTTTCCAATCCATCTACAGACGTAGCTCTAGACTGGTCTGCTCATGCTGCCATTGATGACCAGACAGAACACGGCTGCTGGATCATCAGCCTTCGAGTAGAACTGTGTTTGATGCATAAAAAGTGTGTATTATTACTGCACTGTTATTCTTCCATAATTGGGTGAGAGGCAGTCATATTCATGATGATGCCAGGAGCAAAATTTCTGCTATAATTGGTGGCAATTAGGTGATGATATCAATACGATGAGGGTTTTGAGAGTGGTCTGTGCATAATAGAACAGACTAGTGGTTTTCAGCTGTGTTCTGTTTTTGATGTTTTTTTCAGCATTGTTCTGGTACATGTATCCAGGGTCCCCGCCAGAGGGTACTTTGGGTACAAATATAGTACCCTAAAGAAATTTGAGGGTACGATGTAGTACCCTGAAAAAATCACTTCAGTAATGTTTTTCTTAAATTTGTTACATTTCAAATGCAACTTTCATGCAGAATGAAGACTAATTTTTCATTTTGGAGTGTAAAAAATGACTCTGGAGGCCATTATTAACAGAAAAAAAAATTGAAAAAAAAAATTTGAAAAAAAAATTTTTTGAAATTTTTTTCCCTCCCCCCCCCCAGGTCGTACCCTGGAAAAAATCCTGGCGGAAACCCTGGTATCTTGTCCTGTCATTAGTGATTAATGTACACATTACGTTACTTCATTGTCTTTTTCAGATCCTGAGAGATACGCCGCCTGGCCTAAATACTGACAAAAATGGTATGCTGTGGGGAAACTGTGAAGGATGGAGATGTTTTGAATCCCATTGAAAAGATCAAAAAGAAGTTATGGCGGGTGCGAAACTGTGGCTTAGGTTGGATGGGTATCTCCTTACTTTTTTTCATCATTGGCATAATTTTGCTGGTTTACTTTGCTAAGTATATACCAGGGACAACATATAAACGGTGAGTGAGACTAATGACTCGTCTTTCTCCTTGTGACACTCTTTGAATCTTGCCTTCTTTTCTTGAGGCACAGCTGAGCAGTAGCCTGAATTCCAGTGGCAATTTTGCGGATGTTACCTGCCTTCTCAGAATACCAGTTCTTCTTTCAGGGGTGTTGGTATCACTGGTCAGGGGTCAAAATATCGAGAAATAGTGGGAATATCGCGATGAAACTTGGATTATAAGATACCGCCAAGAAAGACAAGTCGATTGACGTATGTTTCATCAAAATCGGGCCAGGCGTTGCGGAGCTATCGTTCATAAACCTCGCGCCAATCGGAACTGGAATGAAGAGTAATTAGAAACCATGGTCGATGGATTTAATTAATCTTATTGTTGGTCTTTCAGTTTCGGCCACTAATTAGGGCCTAGGCTAGGCAATGATAGGCCTAATGACTAATTAAATTAGGCCTAAGGCCTCTTAAAATTAATAAATTGTTTTACATGGATGGCCGCCCGCCTCAATTTTTTGGTGCCGCCTTGATTTTTTTATATTTTACGGTATATTTTTCAAAAAGTCCATTTTTTTCATCCCAAAAACCGTTGGAGGGAGATTGTCAGTGCAAGCTCAGTCATGAGCTCGAAGTTCACCGTGCGTAGCACGAGATTTCACCGTGCCCCCCCTCGGCCTCGCCCGGCAAATTATGCAAAAAAATTTTTTCAGCTCATTATTGTTCGTGTCTCACTCAGAGGCTGGCAGAGTGCAGGAACTTGACCTCAGATCACATCTCAAAACTTAATTTTCAGAAAATTTTCTGGAGGAGGACCCCCCACAAAACCAGCCTCCTCTTCGGCGCCGAAGGCGAAGCCCATGTCCGTTGATCTCATCTCAATCTGTATCTGCTTAAAATGCCCCCCCCCCCGCAAAAAAGCTAGCTACGGTCCTAAGTTCTATTCTAATTCAACTGTCGTTTCTCCTATGGAGGTTTGCAGTTTCAATGAACCCTCAATTTCCTTGGTTTTTCAGATTATTTACCATTGCACTCATTGCCATTGGTAGTATAATGAAGGACGGAGCCATGTCCCTTCAAGAGGCTCGACACACAGATAATGAGGGGGCTGGGGACAGCCCTAACCCATTGCAGACCGTGGAGGAGCAAGTGTCTGATGATGATCTGAGTGACAGTCAAAATATGCAAACTGAACAACCGTTTCAGAATATGCAAGAAGAATTACATAGTAAGGGAGCTGTTCTGACGAGAGCTTGGTCAGACCTTTTTAGTTTCATTACAAAGTATCAAGCAGAACTGACAGTGAAAGAGAACACCATCAATATTGCCGAGAAAGAGATTGATGTAAGGAAACGTCAGTTGGAAGAAATGAAACCAGTGGTGGAAGCTGGGAGTGACGAAATTTCTCGGCTACAGGAAGAGATTCATTCAAATCAAAGGTTATTAAATAAAACGCAATCTGAACTCTCAGTGAGAGAACAAATGCTACGCCGAGTTCAGTCTGATTTGAACTGTAATATGGAATTACTAGAGAAATCAAGGAGTGAACTTCGCAATAAACAAAGTGAAGTTATCCATTATAGAGGAAATTTAGAACGATTAAAATCGGAATTGACAGTTAAAGAAGAACAAATACAAATCAAAGACAATTTGCTGAAAAAGTTGCAAAATCAGCTAATGAAAGAAAATGCTGAATTAAAGGAACAGTTGGAGATAAAAGAAAGGACTCTTGAGATGGAGAGACGGTCTCATGAACTTACAAAGAGAAGTCTTCGACAAAGTAAATCAGTAAGTATATCGGTAATATTGAGGAGTACGGGTATGTGACAGTTGCATCATAGCCCTACCCGAGACTTGCCCCCCCCAAAAAAAATGCAATAAAATGATGTCAACTTCAGCAGAAGAGAAATAATTCAGAATCAGAGTGATGAACATGTTCTTTCAACTGATGAATCTAAAATTTTCTTGGGTTTTCCTTTGCAGAAATCTTCCACTAGTACTCCTCAAGCTGTGATAGAAATCCCAGATTCCCCTCCAACACTCGATCTTTCCGTCGAACAAGCTGACTTCGGTCTTTCCAACATCATATCCATGGCAGAGTCACAGTCAAAGGAGGTGCAACCAATGGAACAGGACATTGGATCCTCATTTAGAGTCTCAGAAACTCGTATCTCGTCACTGACAACTGACAGTTTCTTAGACCAGTCGAGCCGTCTCACATCACAAGGTACTTCCTCCATGTCGAGTACACCAACAAAAGAACAGTGGTCTGTGGTGTCTCCTTCAGCGCCATCACAGGTGCAAAAATATTACGAGTCCAATCTAACGCCAACTTCCGCACCAGACAGTCAATCTCATGACACTAGCGATACATTCTTTCCATTAAGTGTTTCACAATCAGAAGACAGTAAAAGTGGAATTGACACTAGCGCTATGTTCACAGATCGTGGGCATGATTTAGGTGCGATGCCTGGTACGCCTAGCTCGGGCACTAGTGACTCTAATCAAGGCCCTCCTGTGCCTATATCGGGGCCGATTCCAAGTGCAGGAATGTCACCTGGAAAAGCACCAAATTTTGGAGGCGATGGAAAGGTAGGGATCACTTTGCTTATTTCTTTGGGTGTTGTTTAGTGCTCGGACCTGGGACTTTTTGCCATCGCAAAACCAGTGGGAAATTCAATAGGTATGACCGTGGGGTATTGTAGAACCAGTGATGTAATCAAAAACCTTATATAACAATGTGAAGTGCTCTTAAAAATCTATGAATCCAGCCCGATATGCAGACGTCAATTCCTGAGGGCAGCTACATGTATTTACACTTGTGTTAAATTTTCAGTCTTGGTGCTAATGGTGTTTTCAAGCCTCGGTGTGCCATTTGCATGGCTTGCATAATTTCAGCTATGGTAAATGTAAACAGCAAAGATGCTTGTTTTCCCACTGTTTTTCATCTTGGCACAAAGTTGCTGGTCCACAGGGTAGGATATGGTATGTTAAACAGGTATACAAGAAATCTACAATTATTGGTCCCTCAGTACATTATTGTAAATCTTGCACGACTGATGAATCTGGTGATTTCATTTCCATGTTCAATGACAAAACAGATCCTCTATGTATGTGTATGATAGTGCTACACTGTATACAGTACATGTATTTGGATCGTTCAAGTGCGTTGAGGTCTCATTCTCAGTTTTCATAAGAAAAAGTGTTTTAGCTGATGCTTAAAATTATGATTCAGGAGTTACAGAATTCCAGATTGAAGCAGGGAGTTCCGGTGTAGTTCCATAAGTTGAGGTGTCCCAATGTACAATGTAGAAGGCCCAACAACCAATTGATTCGTAATGAACCCACAGGTTCGACAGGACAAGATTGACTAGACTATAAAAATTTCCACCGCCTTGTCTGAAGTTGTCACCCCTTCCATGAATATATTCAACAATTGAAAATGCTTTGCTTCTGGGTAGAATATTGGCATCTTTCATGATTTCTTGGATAGCTGTTTTGCTGATCGGGCTTCTCAAATTACCAATAAAATGGGAATATGCATCAAGAGAATCGAAATTACCAATAAAATGGGAATATGCATCAAGAGTTATCGAAATTCAGGAACAAACTAACTCCTCATGTTTTATGATGATCATAAACCATTTTGGTATCTTGAGAACTTGCCCCTAATTTGGTCCTCTTTGCAGTTTCTTTGCCAGAGTTTCAATACAGAAGTAGAAACTTTGCTGTGCCAAGAAAAATTTAATGTATAAACATTGGAATGTCTATGACTTCAGGATCTTTTAGCAAGGCTCCGTATCGTCGATCTGTGTCACGTATGACGTATGGCTTCGATAGAATAGAAAATGCGTTAGCTCGATACGTCATACGTGACACGAATCGACGATAGAGAACCTTGCCAAAAGCCACTGTTGTTCATTCCACTTGTTCCACAACCATTGAAAATGATTGATGATAAGAAGGATTGCTTTGTCGACAACTGGCTTACATGGATAGCTCCATTTTCTGCTCCTGTGTATTGCAACTGGCAATGAAGTTGTACCGGGGTAAAGGTGCCTACAGGTCGACATTGTGTCTTCAAGCAACTTGACGGATCCGTCGCAGATAAAAAAAACTACCACACACAGGCATGACCGGTCGACATTTCAGCAGTTGAGAGGAACTCGGAGCAACTGGCAGTTCCTTGAACAGCACGCTCAACTAGCAGATCCGGCAGTTGCTCGGACACGCAAGCACGTTCACGTCGACAAAATCGGCAACTGATCAATCAGTCACTCTGAGTTGCTTCCATCGCCGGAAAGCTACATGTAGTGCCGCGAGTTGCTTCCAAGACGCAACTTTTGTCTATTTGTAGGCACCTTAAAAATCGTCATATGTGACATACCATTTCCTACCCTCTTCAACCCTGACTTCACGGACGAATTTTTCGATGTGTCTCAATGATCTCTGTGTCAAAAGAGGGGCAGGCTTTGGGAGAATGTGAATCTTCAGTTTTCATGTTGAATACATGCAGTTTGGGCTGGCTTTGGCGTAAGATGAAACCTTGATCACGGCACCTACACATTCTGTGTCATTCAAACAGACAGCGTGGGGTGGTTTATGAAGGAAGAAAGACACATGTTAAAATTCAGTTGGATGTAAAGTCAGGTTTGTGGTTGTAGTGTACAATGTATAAATATAGACAGGCCGAGAAATTCTAGCAGAAATGTGTTGCCATTTTCATGTAGATCCAACTGATGTTCTTATAATTTACTCAAGTAGGCTATAGAGGCTTTGCATGACGTCACAAGCCGCCATGCTGGAGGACACATGATGCAGAGGCGCAGGGAAATGAGCTGTGCATGCCCCAATGACGTTACGACTTTAATACGTCAAACAATGGCATGGCACACTTCACGCAAGTCATGTCATGGTCAGCTCACACCTCTACACCCTGTGTCCCCCAGAATGGCCGCCATGATGACGTCATTGCAAAGCCTCTATATCTAATCTGGTGTTCCTATAGGGAAAAAAGGCCAAGGTCTAGATTTATATATTGCTTTATGTATGTTCTATTGGAGTTGACCAGCAGACACCAAATTGTTGTGTGGCCCACAGCAACAACAAACCCTGATCGATGCAAGATCAAGGATTTTGGCTTGAAAAGATTGAAGTCTCCAGGACTGGCAGTGTAATTTTCGTCAGAACTTATCATAAAGAAGAAAAATGTTTGAACCTTATCATCGCCATGTAGTTTGTTCTGTGCCTCCCAATTTTGGTCTGCTGGACAAGAGTTTCATTTGGTTGGAGTACTTCAGTTGTGCAGGCCCATTTTTCTGTCCTCTTCAAGCATCCCAGTGATTCTGCCAGCATGCACGTATTCCATTTTCAAAGTCTCCATGGGGCAGAGTACAACCACAACAGTGTCTCAGATTGCAAGTCACTGGACAGAAATGCCAAGAATTCTCACCCCCATTGCCGTCAGAAATAGAGGAAGTCAAAAGGATGATTGCAATTGCTGTGAGGTTGAGTTTCAGGTGGTTTAATTGATAATGGACTTACACTACACTTGGGCCCGTATGCAGGTGGAATAAGCTTATTCCAGGTATAGCTTCATGTCTGGAATAAGGTTATTCCACCTTTAGGCTGCCTTTACATAGAAGTATACGAAAACGCCGGTTTAAAACAATGGCTTCACTGCCCTGAATCCATTTGAAGTCTTTGTTAACAGGCATTTTCGTATACCGTATACCGGTACTTCTACATGTACATGTATGTAATAGGGGCCTTTATCATGTTTATGCATACGAGCCTTGGTGTGTCTGAGGTAAGTTTTAAAACTGAAGTCCTCCAAGCCATTGTATATATTGACTGGAACGGCACGTTGTTTTTGCATTGGGTTGAAATTTGAACTCTGGTCTATTTCACCCATTGCGATTCATTGAATCATTGTTGAGGTTCTTGTTTCACAATCACAATGCATGTCATGTAAAGTCAGGTAACATTTTCTAAGCACGATCGACCCAATGGAGTGTGGAAGTGAGGCAATATTAGTTGGATTTTCCACAGATCTTTTAGATCACGTGACACCCAACTCCTGAATAAAGCGAAGCGCACATTTGCAACAAAACTCGATGCGTTAGGGGTGTTTTTTAAAATCGACTGACCCGGCTGAATTAGAATGACGAGTTGACATCGTTGGGTCAGTCGACTTTAAAAACACCCCTAACGCATTGAGTTTTGTCGCAAATGTGCGTTTGGCTCTACAGATCGACAACGTGATCAGACTTTTCAAACAGACTTGAGTGGTGCCCAATAGTGTGCAACGGATCATCACCGTAGTTCGCAGGTCGAATGCATAATTCCGCAAGGTGTCTCATTTCCTGACTTCTGCATTCCATTGGGTTGTACATGTACTTGAACAAATTACATGTAGCAATATAACACTTGTGTACCAGTACATGTAGGTCATGATGATGTATAAAAAAAGTATGTGAATTTCAGTTCAAATTTACCATTCATTCATATCAAATTGATACTGTTCACCAGCCCCATGCCTTGTGAGCGAAATACGTGACCATTTCATTGGACGAGCTAGTGTAATATTCTACAATGCAGACAGATAATCAAGAGGTTTCCAGTTTAGCCAAACATGCCATGATGCCCTATTTCACTAGAAGTTGGATGGCATTAGTTTGTCTCCTTTTTCTGTTGCAGCGGCATTCAGTGATGTTCAACACATAGTTGTGTCGACAAAGTATACAGTGTGAACTCTATAAACTGTCTTACCACCATTCACCATTGCATCTTGTACTGCCTTACCCTTGAACTACTACGTTTTGATCGGACTGGTATGATTTCAATTCGAAGTGCATTTATTTTCAAGGCTCTGTCCTGCTCCTACTCTACATATCCATGACCACAATGTAGCTCAGTTTAGTTGCAGATACTGTGAACAAGAAATACAAACTACTGACACTCTCAAAGAATTTGACTCCACTTTAGTCCGGTTTATAATCTCTTTGTGGCCTTGGACTCGTGGCATGTCTTCGTGCCTCAAGCCAGGATGAACTGAAGAGTAATGTGGAATTGCAGGATCTTCTCTATCTGTTCTGCCCTGTCAGCAACTTGTACGGACACCAGGAAGGGGTAGTGGTTTCACGAAAGGAATATCATTGTCAGGATTCAGAAGTTCAGGAATTTGGAGTCATCTCATTGCTTTCCCAATTTTGCTCAAACGCAAACCTTGATTTCTCAAGACTGCATATCAGCCAAAATGGTCTGTTGAGGCACATAAACCGTCATCTTTCTTCATGTGGTGAATGTATCAAATTGAATGCAGAAAAAGTTGGGGATATCCTATGCCTGGAATATGACTATGACTTGTGATCAATAATCAAGAACCCTATCTTTTGTGCTCCACAGTCTTTTGTCACCCATTGGCATCTGAAGAGGAAATGAAGAATACCCATGATGGATGATGAATGATAGTACCGGTATTATATTCTTAAGACATGAATGAACAAAGCTCAAAAGAGAGAGTTGCCCCTCATCTCTTATCTACGGTTATCTACGCTCATCGTTCAAGACACTGAAGTGATAATGGCTTTCTCATTTGCAGGCAAATCAAATGGTTCTTACCACAGGTTATAATAAAGAAGTGTCTCTCCTTGCCTTGACTTCTCTTTTTGTATTCGTTTTCCTGTCATAAAGTTTTGTTTCAGATCCTCCTCTCTTGGGACTCAATGCACCATGTTTGCTGATAAGTTGCAAAACAGAGGATGAACAAATAAAGGAGCAGTGCTATGTTTCCAAAACTTGTCTTGCAACTATAGTGATCAAACTCAAAGGTGATTCTCAGTATCTTGTGCGTAAATCACAATATGAATTTCTTGATGACTTCAGTAGATACCACCATGATCTTCCACGACTGGGGTCTACGACATTTGTTCTCCTGTTTCAGGTTGTAAGCATCGCTGCAGATGTCAGACCAACTATTCTGAAGGGTGGAGCGAAAATATGGCCGTGTTCGGTGTGTGGAAAACCGTTCCCGAGTCGTTCTAGTCTGACAATGCATTTCAGGCGGCACACTGGAGAAAAACCATTCACGTGTGAATGGTGTCAGAGGGGTTTCTCGCAGGAGGGGAACTTAAGAACTCATATGGCACTGAAACATTTGAGGGGAAAGCACATCCTCAAGTAGTTGACTGAAAACCAGACATTTTTCCCTCGGCCTAGCAATGAGGAATACGCAGGACTTTTTATTCTGACAGGGCGGTGCTGTGATCGTTTAGTAGGGCCTACCGAAGAAAGCAAAGCAATGCATGGCATGTGTTGCAACATCCTTGACAGTGTCACACTGCAGTAGGGAAGAAAAGTCAAAAAAGAGTATGTTACAACTGCTCACAGCGCCTTCTAGTGGTGGTAGATTGCATTTTCCTCGGTGCATTGTGGGACTTCACGGAAAAATGCTCCATGCTGGATTTGTGTTTGGACGAAGCACCGTCTTCAAGTCCTCTTTGTCTTGTGCATACGAGGTAACATGGACAAGAGGATTTCTCAAACTGGAGTAGGCCATCTCTGTATTCAGGCTCAGACTTAGAAATCTACCATTCTCATTCCTCTACCATGTCTATCTTCTCCAAAGCACCATTACAATCGAGCCCAGCATAATATCACTTACCGGGTAAAATAGGATATGTCAGATCATATCACATCAGATTACCGGGTATACTGGGTAGTGTATAGTGTGCTGTAGACTACAACCTACATAACACATGCGATATCAGCCTGCACGCACAACTATAACTATAGTTGCCATGGTGACCATGTTGCCACCTTATCTAGTGGCGATGTTTTAATGATATCAGATTTAGTCTTGGATGGTTGTCATGGTTACGGATTGGCTCGACTGCATTTCCATGAGGCTGGCTTGGTGATTTGGCATAAGGTATTATGCTGTGTCAGAAATACATTTATTCACGATATCTTTATTCAGCAATATCATGGCAGTAAACCTAGTTGTTCTCAGTCATGCAAATGAACATAGTAGCTACCTTTTTGTCGCTTCCTGTGTTTGTTGAGTACTTGTTCTGGATGAGATGTAATTCCCTCATGTACATGTAGATTCATGGGGAAATTTGTAATTTAATTGTGGAAAGGCAGGCTAGATTGTTCCACAATCGTTCAGGTGAGAAATGCAATATTGAAGATGAATGGCACCAAAGATGAAAGATTACACACAAATAGTTCAGTGTTCAACAGCCATGCCCGACAAAAAGTGAAGGTGCTAAATGGCTTGTAATGTCACTAGATCTGCCTTCTCTCTATGGTCGAATCTGACGAAGCGAAATCAAAACTCAAAGCTGTAATGATCACAGATGGTGGGCACTGACAATAGGAAAGGACAGCCATCATCTGAGTCACTCAACAAATTGCACTTCTTGTCTTTGCAGCTGTTCCTGCAGCACAGGATGAGAAGTAACCTGCTACTGGGATCAAACCAAATGCAGTTCAGGCAAGATAATGTACCATTACCAAGAACACCATTGGAGTCTTCTCGGCCGAGACCATTTCGCTGTCTTATCTGTCAGAAATCGTTCGCGTACAAAGGAGCGCTGACACGACACATGCTCATTCACACGGGAGAGAAACCGTATAAGTGCCAAATTTGTAACAAGGGGTTTAATCAGAGTTATTCTGTCAAACTTCACATGGGGACACATTTGAACAAGAAAATCATATAGGATTGTCTGTCAAGGTGTGTCAGTTATTGCGTTTTGGGCCATCTGGCTATTTGGGCAGATCACCTGATACTAACCAATGGCTGGTTGTTCTTCTCGACTCATACATGTCATACATGTATTATAACAGCAAACTGTGTGGAAAACGGACTCTGTGATGATGTCGTGTATGGACCTGGAATCAAATTCAGCCTGACCAATATACATGTATACGATGTATTGCCAGGAAAATGTTCAAAAAGTAGTGGTGATTCACTAGGATGATCAAACTTGTAATCTCGTCTTTGCACCTGTCTCGGCTGTGCAAGGCAACTTGTTGCATGAGTATGCACCTGTTGTATTAACTGCTCTTCAGTAAAGGATGGTTCTCCTTTTACAATTACAGGCCCAGAAATTTTGCGGCCAGTTGAGAGGTCAGTCTCTGGACGTGAGGAGTGACCGGCCCTTTCGATGTCGGTACTGTGACGTGTGTTGCTCAACGAAGGGTAATCTCGTGCGCCACATGTGGCGACATACCGGCGAAAGACCCCATCAGTGTCCTGTTTGTAAGAAGGGCTTTATTGAGAGGTGTGCTATGAAGAGACATGTTTTGAATCGTCATGAGGAGTTTTTCAAATTGAATGCAAGTCAGTTGTGATCAAAGAAGGGAGACTTTGGTTCTGTCAAATGAATGTGTGGAGTGTTGAGTGGCACTAAATCTTCCCTTAATGAAAGCAGGGATTTCATTACTCTTAGAAAGCTTCGTCTTCTGTGTGACAGAGTTATTCTGTCAACTTCACATCGGGAGACATTTGAACAAGAAAATCATGATTGTCTGTCAAAGTGCTATTATATGCGTCAGTTGTTACAACGTTTGGGCCATCTGGGCAGATCACTGACATGACTGATTACGGTAATACATGTACTAACCGATGGTTGGTTGATTTTCTCAACTCATGTCATTACACAGCAAACAGTGTGGAAAATGGACTCAGTGATGATGTCGTGGAATCTAAAATTCAGCCCGACCAATTTTCGATGTATGTGACAGGAAAGTGTTCCAATGTGGTGATGAACTTGGATGATCAAACTTGTAATCTTGTCTTCATGGTTGTCTCGGCTAAATGAACTGCAGCTGCAAAACTGTGGTTTCCATTTTCTTCTCCCCAGAAACCTTTTCGTTGTGTATACTATTCAGTTAAAGTACCTCATCATTATCCATTTGTGTAATTTTAACTTTGTTGGCTGCATTGGGTTAATAGGTGATCGATTTGTAGGGTTCGTTCAATGTCAAGTTGCTCTCGATGAGGATCTGCTCTTCAGTAAAGATTGGTTCTCCTTTTACAATTACAGGCCCAGAAATTTTGCGGCCAGTTGAGAGGTCAGTCTATGGACGTGAGGAGTGACCGGCCCTTTCGATGTCGGTACTGTGGTTGGTGTTGTGCAACGAAAGGTAGTCTCGTGCGCCACTCACGACTGCATACTGGAGAAAGACCCCATCAGTGTCCTGTTTGTAAGAAGGGCTTTATTGAGAAGTGTGGTATGAAGAGACATGTTTTGAGCCGCCACGAGGACTTTTTCAAATTGAATGCAACTCAGTTGTGATCAAAGAACGGACAAGTGGGGAGTTGAGTGGCACTAAATCTTCCATAACTCAAAGCAGGGACTTCATTGCTCTTAAGCTGCTTCTCCTGTCAGTTTAGAGATGGAGCCAGATTTCTTGAACTGAAGATGCTACAACTCCATCAATCTCGGAGACCAACTTGTGTAGGAAAATTAGGCTATGTCAATTGTGTTTTGTGTTCATAACTTTTAACATTGATTTTAAAATGTTCGTGTTTTCTTCATGCAAGCAAAGGGAAGCAGTTTCACATAATTTGCAGGCAAACTCATCCAGTTCAATCAATTGCAATAGAAAACAAGTGGAGAACTCCACTTGAAAAGTAGTTCCACAGCTAAAGAATAATCCTTTTCTGGCTAGAATTATATTATATACAGCTGAAAGACGGATTGTATTTTCTCAATATAACGAGCGAAATAGACATAGCACCAGTAAAACTGTCCTTCTTTTATTCTTGCAGTCCGTAATCGCTTATCCCGATGGATGCAAGCCAAAAGTAAGGGTATCCTACCCAGGGCTCGAGGGAGGTAACCCTAATAGATGTCCCATTTGCAACTTCCAGACAGCTGGTAACTTAACCCGTCACATGAGACGCCACACTGGTGAACGCCCTCACAAATGTCCGTTGTGTCATCTTGCTTTCGTGCAGCGTTCTTGCCTCACGAGACATATCCGTACCCATACGGGAGAAAAACCTTACAGCTGTTCGATTTGCGATAAAAAGTTCACACAGAAAGGGACGCTGAATTGTCATATGCTCACGCATCAGCAATTATGATACATGTAGAGTCGTACGAAAGACTATGGTGTGTGTGCTAAAAATTGTCTTCTTGAAGCTGGTCGCATCTTCTTCAATACTTCGTTTCTTTTGTTTATGTTGTATACATGTACAATCGGTTTCTTGTCCAGGTCTTAACTGCCATTGAACTGTGCTGACCTGTATTCCTAGTAACAGATTTCCTTATGCCGTTCTGTTTGTGTGGTGGTGGTTTGTCAGACTTTGTCTACCAGTATTTGATGAAAAAAATACACATCGAATAGGTCAGCATTTTACTTCGTTTTCTTGGTATTTCATTGACAAAACTGCCTTTTGAGTGATTGCAGAACTTGGGGATGAGGAGAAGTCTAAGTTCCACTTAATTCTATTTTACAGTCAATGATGCAAAAAGAAGGCCGATGCCCAAACTCCTCATTTGCTGTGAAATCTAAACAACATCTGGAAGGATTGGAATTAGACAAGAGAAAGTCATGGAGAAAGTGTGAAATATGTGGGAATATCTCGCCACATCGGTCAGCATTGGAAATTCACATGCGAACTCACACAGGGGAGAGACCATTCAAATGTTCCATCTGCTCGAAGGCTTTCCTGTGTAGGAGTAACTTGAACGTTCACATGAGATTACATACAGGAGAAAAACCGTATTGTTGCAATGTTTGCGGGAAATGCTTCGCCTATCCTGGCACTTTCAAACAGCACAAGATGAGCCATCATTGGACCGTGTAAAAGTTTTATACATGTGCAGTCTGCAACTCCAGCAAAACCATGAATATTGCTGTTCAAGTCTACTGCACGGTGTATACATATGGTACTGACATCTACCAGTATTTGTATTGTGTAGATGCAGTTCTGCAACTATAGGCCAAATTTTTCAGGCTAATTTGAAATTCGCACAGTCCAAGAAACACTGCATTCTTTGCTGGTGATCTCTTAGAATATGACTACCGGGTATTTGGTTTATTCTGCAGTCTTGTTTTCAGCCCTGATTCCCCATACACTTGGACTCAAATTGAGTGCATCACTTTGCAGTACTTCATCACTGTTGTTGTCTTGTTTGTTGCATGAAATCGTAGTCGCCTACTTCCAGTTCCTTGGTTCATCCCTTGTGCGACACACGCAAAGAGAAGTCAGTCGAGTTCTGCATTTGATCTCGGAGGAATTCCTCCAAGATTTGATTCAATTCAACATTCCTAAGCCCGGTCTCTCTTGTTTTTACAGTCAGTCTATCGTCGCGGCAGACCTAACAAGACATGGCCAAGACATCCTCCTTACCATAAATGCGAAGTTTGTGGCACGCTTTGCGGACATCGGTCTGCGTTAGAAATTCATATGAGAACCCATACAGGAGAACGACCGTTCAAGTGTCAATTATGCGAAAAAACGTTTCTTACAAAAAGTAACTGGAAAGTTCATTCGAGGGTGCATACGGGTGAAAAACCTTATCACTGTGACGTTTGTGGGAGGTCCTTCTCGCAAGCAAGTCACCTCAAGGGACACAGGATGGTACATGTGCGGAAGAAAAACCGACGAAACTGATCATTTGAATAATACTTCCAGGCACTTACAAAATGCCAAAATTCCAAAGTTCGTCCATTCTCCCTGCATTTAATAGAGTGGCCCATATCAATCGCAACTTGTTGAAAAAGATATTCTCAATTGAATTTCAGCCTCGTGTTTAACTTTGCTTGATCCTAACCTCTTGTGTGTCTGCACATGTTGAACTCTACAGCACCGTTCATTTCTGGGGAATTGGTTTATGGCACCTATTCTAACTCGGACATATAAGATTTCTGACAAGTCCTTGCCAATGAAACTCATTGCTGTTTCTTGATTTTGCAGTCCACCTTCTTTCAAGTGCCAGTACAATTTGGAGTTCGCCACGATCGTCCCTGTCGAGTGTGCGGAAAACCATTTCCTTCGCCTTCGTCCTTGGCCATTCATATGAGATCGCACACAAATGAACGTCCGTTTAAGTGTTCTGTGTGTCAGAAAGCATACCGGCAAAAACATCACCTTGCCGAGCACATGTTCATTCACACAGGAGAAAGACCTCACAAGTGTATGGTTTGTGGGAAAGGGTTTGCTATGACGCGAGATCTAAAACGTCATGTGGTACGTCATTATCTTGTGAATGCAAGATGAAGCTACGAACAGTGAAGATCAGTTTCAGTTTGACATTACGCTAGAATGTGACTGTAAGAATCGTACCACAAGTGAAGACGGGTGTAATTACAGGCAAATATCAACAAGAATGGAAAAAACATATTGTCATGAGGATCTCCAGTTGCAGTTACATTAGAAGTCATGGAGCCGTTGAACATTCAGCAAGTGACATGCATCTGGGAAAGCTGCTCAGGGTCTTTTGGATACTCTTACAAAAAACAGGAACTTCAATAAAATGCAGACTTCTAAATGTAATCCATCTTCATTGTCGTGAAAATAATGACATAAAAATGATGATTGTGCAGACTTGATCCTGCTGTTGAATGTATGTGCTTGTTCTGTGTCAATTGAAATGGTCACTGACTCAGTTTTCTTGTGTCACAGGTTGGGCGGGTTCCAAGATAGACTGTGGTGAATAGTCTGCGATGGTTTCAACAAATCATAAGAAGTTGACCAGATCTATTGTCCACTGAGAACTGATAGAGTCATTTTCAATTTCTTTGTTCATTGGATTTCAATTTTCAGGTTTCGTCTGTGCTTGCTTCCTCCCAAGTAATACCTTCACCCGATCCGCATCCCTCAATTCTGATGTCCCGGTTGCCCTATGCAACAAATGTCTGACACTGTTTCTTGATTTTGCAGTTCCCACAAAGGATACGAATGAGATTTGGGGTCCACGGTGATCGTTTCTGTCGAATATGCCAAAGAGAATACGCTTCACCTTCAGCTCTCGGAATTCATATGAGAACACACAACAATGAACGCCCGTTTCCGTGTCCCAAATGTCCAAAAGCTTTCCGGCGGAAACATCACCTTGCAGACCACATGTTAGTTCACATGAGATAAAGCTTATTCACATGAGATAAAGGTCATTCACATGAGATACATAATTCATAAAGCTCATTCACATGAGATAATTGAGCACATAGATTTTGGATTTGCGAGGAAGGCTGCCAATTGCCATGTCACAAAAGAAAGTAAAAAACCAAAAGTACTGCAATACTTGAAGTGATTTCATGCCGTGTTTGACATATTGGATTGTTCATTTGGTTTATCTTGACATGGTATAAAACACACATTCGAGGAACCAGCCACATCTGAGTCGAGTGGATATTTACCCAAGCATTGAATGGAGACATGGGAGAGGTGTCAACTTGTAGTTTTATATGAACATGTATCGTGCACAGTGGATGCTGTACTTGTCTTCTACAGGCATTGACAGAAGCTGACTTTAGGACACTTTCATTGTGAAAAGATTCTGATCAATACCGTCTCACTTGTTTTGTAATTTGCAGGATGATAAAGACAATTTCACACTTTTTCATAAGCTGGCAAAATAACCGACTATAAGACCACTTCTTACTTTTGCAGGGTCAAAGGGGCAGGCCTTACTCGAGAGGTAACATGATGAACTGTCCACAATGTGGGTTTCTCACTCAAGATCGTTTGATTTTACAATCACATATGCTGAAAGAACACACTCGGGAACGTCCGTTTGCTTGCCCTGTCTGCGAAAGGAGATTTGTGCGAAAAGAACACATGACTGTTCATTTACGTACTCACACCGGGGAAAAACCTTTCACCTGCCAGATTTGTGGAAAGGGTTTCTCTCAGAGAGGCAACTTTAGGAGCCATCAGTTACTTGTTCACCGTATCAAACCCCATAAGAACTGATAATGGATGTCATGATGTTATTATCTTGAAAATGAATGGACTACACTTCAGAAAGTAAAGGCTTCTCCTGTGTGGTTTGAAGAGGAATTCTGCTATCAAGATTCGCTATCCCTTGTCTCCAAATGTATGGTTGAAAATTTGACAGTTTGTTTTCAAGAAACCTTGTCTTTGACTCGCAGTTTTGATTCAGGATACCTTGTCTCCTAATCATGCCATTTCGCGTGGAAACATACACGTAATAACATGGCACTTCAATTTTCATTCCTGTGGTGAGGTCATCGATGCTTTTAATCCATATTCAATCACATTGGATTCTTTGTTTTCTGTTTCTGTTGCTACACTGTATTCCAGAGGAGCCCTCCTTGGCCTCCTATAAAACTTGAATCATCGAGAATGGAGAAATATGTTGCCTACCATGTGCAGGTGTATTTTGTACCGGTACTCAGAAAAACGATGCTCGAGCTTCGTTTTGTATCTTGTTTTTACCATGACCTCGGGATGAAATCTCGATTTGTGTACATGTATGTCGCATTCATTTATGGTGCTTTATTGCCGTCTTGCCAGCTTTATTCTTTCATGTCTTTATGTGCAGGAGTTGATAGAGGGTATATCCTACTCTCAGTCTTACATGGAACAACATTTCAGAGGCTTTGACTTAGTCAGATTCACATAGCATATCTGCTCAACGAATTGGCTTTCCCCTTTAGCACTAAGGAAGTAAAACAATTCATCTTATACTTGCAGATTACAATTACAGTTGCATCTCCCGAACATGAAGTTCTACATGTTACTCCGGTGACGGATCCTCTCGAGTGTACAATCTGTGGAATGCACCTTGCCTCTAGGCAAACATTCAATGCCCACATGTTCTTGCACACAGGACGAAAGCCCCATTCCTGTACCTTGTGCGACAAGTCGTTTGCTCGGAAGGATCACCTCAAGTTACACATTCGTGTTCACACCGGGGAAAAACCATACCAGTGTCCAATCTGCAGAAGGCGTTTCACGCAGTCGAGTTCACTGAGATCGCACCAGTTTGTTCACGAGAAAAATAAATGAATGGAATAAGTGATAAAACAGAAGTGCAGTGTACTGTGTCTTATTCAGCAGATACATGTACTATTTTCTGAAGAAGAATACTTCCTCTGGACCGGCTAAACCTGGTTCGGTACATTGAGAATGAAGAAATATTTATGATGTGCATATGTATTTTGTGTGGTGGAATAATATGGTGCCGAAACTTTGTGTTATCCCACTCACACAGGGATAAACTTTGGATAGGCCTTTATTAAAACAAAAGCAGTTTGTATATACCGTATTGCATTCATTTTCTTGTGCAGTGCTTCAATTTTGTCTTGCCAGCTTTATTCTGTACCTACAGGAACTGATGAAGTGTTATATCGTACACTTGTCCAGAACATTGCAGAGACGCTGAGTTTGTCAGGTACCCCTGGCATCAGCTCTCCTTTTGAGCATGCTGTAGAGAACTCATCACTTAGGAAGTAAATCAATCCGTCTTATATTTGCAGATTGGATTTACAGTTGCATCTTCCGTACACCAAGTTGAGCAGGTTCCTCCACTGATGGACCCTCTCCAATGTTCAATCTGTGGAACACTCTTTGCCACCAAGCAAACACTGACTGCGCACATGTTCATGCATGTGGGACAAAAGCGTTATCCCTGTACCGTGTGTGACAAGTCGTTTGGGCGGAAGGATCACCTCAAATTACACATGCGTGTTCACACTGGGGAAAAACCGTACAAATGTCAGATCTGCGGAAGGTGTTTTACGCAGTCGAATTCATTGAAATCGCACCGGATAGTCCACCTGAAAAACCCAACAAATTGAATGACGATACCGAAATCCAGTATCGGTATCTGGGTCGTAATCAGCAGATCTCATTTCGGATTTCTTGTGCCGATACTGTTGCTTTCATCTCAAATGTTCAGAAGCAAGACGATTCAGTTGTTGCAGTTCCAGCATGTCTGTTCAGTTTCATCTGTTTTCAAGTAACTCTGATGGAGACAACTCTCCAAATTTTGGCATAGTTAATTGTCAGTCCCTCATGTTCTTATCTTAGCATCATCTCAAATACTGCAGGGTGCAGTGAGTAAGGACAGCCTTCCATTCATTGGTACTTTGCTGATTTGTATGTTGCGTAAACATGACTTCAGGAAATTTTCTCTTCTTCAGTCTCTGTCGTAGGTGTTTCTTGCCTCCACAGAAGTTATTGGATAGCCATCATTGTGCGAAATCTTTCACTAATAAATACATCCTTTTGATCGTCTCTAAATTTGTTAAAATCTGACTATTTCTTATTTTACAGATATTCTACCAACCACGTGGACAAAGTCCCCAAACACCAAACCCGACTTTTCCAAAACACACTTTGTTAAAACCGAAAACAATGGCCGCGATACATGGCAGTCAGAAACCCTTCCGAACAGATGCCACTTGGTACGAGTGTGGAATTTGTAAGAAGAGATTTTATCGTAAGGATCACTTGACTTTACATATGAGAAGTCACACCGGGGAAAAACCGTACAAGTGTGACGTTTGCGGGAAGGGTTTCTCTGCCAGGAGTAACATGAATACACACAAAATGATTCACATGCGTATTGTTTGAGGTCGGCACATTGTTTCTTTGTGGCAAAGACCTTCAAGGGAGTTGATGTTGGATTGTTTTTTTTCACAGTAACGTAGCTCATGTAGATGACAACAACTGCAGAGACCAATGTTGCTGCTTTGAACTGCCTATATTTCGGTGTAATTGTGTTGTCTTCTCTGTGGTCCTTACTGTGAGGTCTGATTTCATAGCTACATGTACCATCAGTTGGGGAGAGTATGGAAGTTTTGCTGTATAAAGCCGCCCATACACGGCGCAATATTATTGCGCAATATGGGGCCCAAATGGGTGGTCGTGTGCTTCTAGCACGATAGTTAGAAGAAAGATTGACAATAATATTGCCCATTGTGATCCTCATATTGTGCAATAATATTGATCGTGTATGGGCAGCTTAAGTTACAATAATGTAGGCATAGGGTAAAGTAATCTTCAAGATGTCAGTAAATGCCCAAAATGCCAATCTCTTTGTTTGATGCCACAAACAGAGCACTGAACAAAAGGGTATAAGTGTAGTGTTCGTGTTGGCATTTCAGGGGCTTGGCAAATCTCTATTATGTGTGACAGTGTGTTCTTTGTGCATGTACTTGTATGTAATGTAATTTACATAAATATTTAAAGTCATAATCTAGTTTCTTCTGTATGAAATCATATCATGTACCTTTGCGGTGTTCCCTCTGTCATGCTTCATAAATTTGTATTGAAGGAAGGGCTGTAGTGACAGCTATTAACAGGATTTTCATAAAAATTCATGTGCTGTAACTACTGAAAAATCCATTAGGGTCTATCCTTCTCAAAATCCAGGGAACCCTGCTTGTGTGTAATTGCTATATTAGTTGTAGGTGATTTCATATTATCTTGAATTGGTGGTCATAAACATTGTCAGATTTATGAAAAGAAAATGACATTTTATCTAAACTGTCTTGTATTTTACTTCTTTATTTATCACCAGCTATGTTATCAATGTTGTCATATTACTCGGCCTTTGCCCTGGATAAATATAACTGAAAAGATCACAGACAGTGTGTTGGATGCCTGTATTGATAAGAAGTGCCAAATATAGAATTTCCTGGCATCGCTTTTGCTTGTGCGATTCTTTGCACCCATTCTTATCCGGAGTCTTATGTTTTTAGAGGTCTTGGGTCTTGGGTCTTTGCTTTCTAGACACCCCCCATTCTCCTGTCAAAGGGACAGCGCATGTAGACTGATTTCTTCCAATACGCATGCTCGTAGGGTAAAGTCGGCTAGAGGGTTTTGAGGAACGTGCTGTCATCCCTGCTCCCATTACATCTGCCAAAGCTCCCCTTTAGCTTCAATGTACAATTCGTCGTCAGTACCTGCCCTGAGGACCACCGGACACTCTTCTCTGCAACTCCTTAGTGGGACGACCAAAATAAACTCCTAGAATAGATCACAAAGCTCAATCAGATGTAGCCCACTGAAACTGGTCCTTGAACCGATTCATGAATCATTCATTCATTTCTCGTCGAAAAACGTGTCTGACGAAAAATTTTAAAAACTACATGTATATGTACACATGTACCATTGATCAACAGTACCAGTCAACAGGACCTACTTGTAGACTTCCACCTTCAACATCGAACTCTCATCTGCTGTTTCTTCCACTCGGGACATGCACTGAATTCAATAAGAGGTATTAAACAATTCACTCACACTGCACTTCTTTCCTTGCAGCTTGTTCATCATGAGAGAAATCGGGGGAAGATGCAGGCTGGGACATCTCGAACGAAATATAAATGCGAGATCTGCGGAGCTTTTTCCTCAAGCGGCAATAACTATGCCATTCATTTACGAACTCACTCTGGGGAACGTCCTTTTAAATGCGACCTTTGTCCGCGGAGGTTCTCTTCCAAAGGAAACATGAAAATTCATCTTCAAGTTCATTCAGGGGAGAAACCCTATGTGTGTCAAGTCTGTGGGCGACGGTTTGCCCGGTCATATACTCTTAAGGGACACATGGTGGTGCACATGAAGCCATTTGTATAAGTCGTGTAAACTTGTACGGGAAGCTCTTGTGGTGTATGAAACATTGAGTTGATTTTTGATTGATATTGGCTGTCTGATGGCCAGATTTGCCGTCATTGGGCAAACCAGCCAAAATCTTGTACTGTGTAACTCTCAGGCCCCAAAATATAAGCAATATGACGACCAGACCCAAATGAACTCACACAAGTTTTTTTTCAGCTGTGCGATTCAGGTTTTGAAAATCTGTTTTCAAGCTAGTCATCATCATCATCATCATAATGGCATCATGAGCTGGGTTGGCTCTTTGCCGTAGTCATGCCTCTTGAATTGGAAGATAACTACATGTATCATGATGGTCATTTAATTTTTTTCTTGCAGAAAGAAGGCTGGACTACGCCAAGTCCAAAGTCGGGTAAACGAAGCAATTTCCAATGTAAAATATGTGGACATATATTGGCACAACGTGCAGCTTTGGAGATTCACATGCGCACTCACACAGGCGAAAAACCATTCCAGTGTGGATTTTGTGACAAGTCATTCGCAACGAAAGGAAATTTAAAGCTGCACATACGCATACATACTGGAGAAAAGCCATTTGAATGTGACGTGTGTGGCAAGCGCTTTTCCCAAGGAAGCAATCTGAAGTCACATAGGATTGTACATTTACAGGCTAATTTCTAGAAAAAACCTTAAGTGAGAATCTCAAGGGGTGTATTCGAATCCCCGTTCTTGGCAACACTCGTGCTGTAGACCCACTTCATTGAGATGCTGACTCAACTCGAGAAAGGGAGTCTCGAACGCCAAGAACACAACCCAAGTCAGGCCAAGAACACGTTTTTCTCAACCCACCGCTGAGTGGGCAGTGAGGAGAACGTGTTCTCCGCCCAACTCGAGTTCCGTTCTCGTCGTTCGAGACTGCCATTCTGGAGTTTTGAGTCAGCATCTCGGTGAACTAGGTCAGCACGAGTGTTGTCAAGAACGAGGATTTGAATACGCCCAGGGAAAGGATAAGGAGGGAGTGAATTTAGCATGTTCATTGTGGTTTTGCAGGCGATCGTATGTATCACTATCAAAGCACAGAAGACTAGGATAGGAGTTGTCATCTTCCATGAATTCATCATTTCATACATTCCTTTGAGCTGATTTGTCCGTTTGTTGGGGATTTTGAAACGTTATCTTCGTAGGCTGATGATGCATCTCTGATTTTGTCCAGCGTCTCTCTCTGTCCATCCCACAGGCTTCATTCATCAGTTAGGCCCTATTTCAGTGACGAATTCCTTCAGATGTTTTTTGAATTATTCAGAAAGTCACATCACCAGTGCTGCCTCCTCGTACTGCACCAATGTCCTCTCAGTCTCACCTTCAAATTAAAGAAGGGATCAATAGCTCAACTACATGTATGCTAAAGGCGCCGCTCCACGTGACAGTTTTCTATCGAAAGTTTGCTGTCAGATAGTCAATTATTGGTCTCAGACAGCAACAATTGCTGTCATACAGTACTGTATCAAGTCAGTCCTAGAAAAGAAGGCACCATGCCTGTGTATTTGCATGAATGATACAATGCAGAAGTACCCGGTACTTGCGTTTCATTAATTCCCAGCTCTTTATCACTTTCAGAATGGGTATGTTGGATTCATAAGTCTTTAGCTGTGGATATCCCCCGGTACCTGAAAACAGAAAATTTTCATGTTTGTTATATCAGATTGAATATACACTGTCTTTAACAAATACACATTCAAAATTGAGAATGTCTATCAGTACTAGAGATCCCAAAAATCCTTAAAAATCCTTTCCCTTTACCTTTTACAGGTGCACATCTACATGGCTACAGACAACACGGCAGGAAAGCCGTCAGAACTTTGTGGCTATTCGTGCCCAATCTGTGGAAAAGTTTCCAAGTATAGCGGCTTTCTGACTGTTCACATGAGGACCCATACGGGAGAACGACCATATAAGTGCGAGATATGTAAAAAGGGCTTCAGCACTTCAACGCATTTGAAAACGCATATGAGAGTTCATACGGGCGAAAAGCCTTATGAATGTAATGTCTGCGGGCGACGATTTGCCCAGTTGCCGCATTTGAAGGGCCATCGTTTGACTCATTTCAAGGATGGCCCATTGGGGCCTTCAAATTCGACAGCCTCCCCAAGTGATTCAATGGACCCAGATACATTCAGTGAAGACACTCTGGAACTCATCTCATCTGAAGGGCCATCAGCTGACTCGCCCCAATAATGATCCTGCGACGCTTTCAAAACTTTGTAAGAAATTATCAAACAATGGGAACGGGGTGAAACTAAGACATAACTGTCCACAAACTCACCTATTGGGCAAAAAAATATTACGAAATACATGTATTTTGTGCATACAAATTGTGTAGGCCAACTGAATCATCTGCTTCTTAATTTTTTCATTATTTTTATTTTCATTTTAGTAGACATCAAATTTGGATGCTAACAGGGTTGCTTCCCGATCCTGAAGGGCAAGGTCTCGGCATATCTGTGCCCGCTGCCGATTACATTTCATTCCTAGAATTCAGTTGAGGGGATCAAATTATTACCGGTACTCTTTTCTGCTTTTTCAGGTACTTCCCTCATTGGCGGGGCGACCCTCACTCCATCAAAAACTGCCTCTGAGTCTGACTGACAAACGTTTCCAGTGTCACGTTTGTGGCAAAGTTTCAAGGAACAAGGCAAATTACGAATATCACATGCGCATTCACACAGGAGAGAGACCATTCCCTTGTAAAGTTTGTGGCAAAAGTTTCCCCAATAAAGGAAATTTAAGATCTCATGAATTCACACATTACAAGAAATTATTTACTAAATGAATAACTTGTCCTACAATACTTTTGTAAGATGGTAGATCTCAAATTGTGAGTTCGAGGAGAGACGGCAGTTGAAAGTGGATTATGAAAGGATTAGAATTTGTAATCCATTTGGCATTGTTCAGATGGCTCTCAGAGCCAAGGTGGGAAAAGGCCTACTAAAAGTATGTTGCAGAAAGTCTGTACTACATGTATAATTGACGGTGGCACTTTAAGTTGGACCACTAACTCATTCATGGTTTCTGATCGCAATGGCACTATTTTCACAGGGAATGTTGAGAATGGCATGGGGTGGTCCTTAAGTGGGTGGCATTATATTTTTTTGCCCCTTATGCCATCCTCTGGCCACATGCATCCTGTGAATATGTTCTCGTCCACGGGTATCATGCTAGTACCAGTGCTCATAAATGAATGCGCTCACTTATAAAGTATTGACTGTACCTCTCTTCTGTTGACAGGGCCCATGAACGAGGAAAATCATTCTTGATAATGATAGGCGTGCTGCTTGACAAGTGGACTTTCCTGAAAGACCTATGCTTGATTCATGTGTTGGCATTCACAACAATATTCTTCTTTCCACAGAGTCGCTATGCGGTGAAACACGCTGTTCCTGGACATCAAGATCTGGCAGCGGCAAGGGCAAGAAATGACCTTCGGTGCCACATCTGCGGTCGAGTTACACAGCATAAGCAACACTTCGAGTGTCATATGCGAAGCCATACAGGAGAAAAGCCATTCAGATGCCGATTTTGTGGAAAAGGCTTCTCTGGAAAATGGAATATGAAAAGTCACGAAATTACCCACATGAGGAAGTTGCCTAGCTAACAGTTGATTGCATCATTTCTGTTGTCCAGGCTAGTTGTCCATTTTAGTATTATGAATTATCCAAAATATAGAGCACAAAAGGCAACAGACATAATGATACAGTCCTCCAGAATTTTCACAAATTTTCGACCCCAACCAGGGTCTTCTTCAGGCTGGCACTTTCAAGTCGAGCTACCAGAAGTGTAGGCTGCCACCTAGTCGAGCTACCACCTAGTAGGAATAGTATGATCACTTTCTTCAGTTTTAATCATAGGTAATTCTCTCTATTGACAGGACTTGTGAAGGAGGAAAGTTATTCTTGATGGAACTGATGTTCGGCGGGTGGATTTTTCTGAAAGGTCTCTTCCTGATTCATGTGTTGGCATTAACAACCATCTCCTCTTTTTACAGGGTCACTCTGCGGTGAAACACAGTGTTCCTGGACATCAAGATCTGGCAGCATCAGTGGCAGGAAATCCCCTTCGGTGCCACATCTGCGGCAAAATTACTCATCATAGGCAACACTTCGAAGTTCATATGCGAAGCCACGCAGGCGAGAAGCCATTCAAATGCAGAATTTGTGGAAAATGCTTCACTGCAGAAAGGAGAGTGAAAAAGCACGAAAATGGCCACCTGTGGAAGTTGCCTAGCTAACAGTTGATTGCATCATTTCTGTTGTCCATGCTAGTATTACAATGCATTTCCATTACCGGTAGTACTATTCACACTAGTCATAAGGAATATACTAGAATACTCTTTTTATAGGGTGATGGCTTTTTCAATGCCCTCTCACCTAGTGCGAATAGTATGATCACTTGCTTCAGTTTTAATCATACCTAATTCTCTCTATTGACAGGACTTGTGAAGGAGAAAAGTTGTTCTTGATCGGCATAATGTTCGGCAAATGGATTTTCTGAAAGGCCTCTACTTGATTCGTGTGTTGGCACTCACACCCATACTCTTCTTTTTACAGGGTCGCTATGTGGTGAAACACACTGTTCCTGGACATCAAGATCTGGCAGCATCAGTGGCAGGAAATCCCCTTCGGTGCCACATCTGCGGCAAAGTTTCACGTGATACACACAACTTCAAATATCATATGCAACGCCATACAGGAGAGAAGCCATTCAAATGCAGAATTTGTGGAAAATGCTTCACTGCAGAAAGGACTGTGAAAAATCACGAAAATACCCACCTGTGGAAGTTGCCTAGCTAACAGTTGATTGCATCATTTCTGTTGTTCATGCTAGTATTACAATGCATTTCCATTACCGGTACTACTATTCATATTAGTCATAAGGAATATATTAGACTACTCTTTTTACAGGGCATGCAGGGTGATGGCTTTTTAGTGCCCTCTCACCTAGTAGGAATAGTATGATCACTTGCTTCAGTTTTAATCATAAATTCTCTCTATTGACAGGACTTGTGAAGGAGGAAAGTTATTCTTGATCGGCATAATGTTCGGCAAATGGATTTTCCTGAAAGTCCTCTACTTGATTCATGTGTTGGCATTAACAACCATACTCCTCTTTTTACAGGGTCGCTATGCGGTGAAACAAGCTGTTCCTGGACATCAAGATCTGGCAGCATCAGTGGCAGGAAATCCCCTTCGGTGCCACATCTGCGGCCAAATTACTCATCATAGGCAACACTTCAAAGTTCATATGCGAAGCCACGCAGGCGAGAAGCCATTCAAGTGCAGAATTTGCGGAAGATGCTTCACTGCAGAAACAAGTGTGAAAAAGCACGAAAATACCCACCTGTGGAAGATGCCTAGGTGACAGTTGATTGCATCATTTCTGTTGTCCATGCTAGTATTACAATGCATTTCCATTACCGGTACTACTTAACTATTCATATTAGTCAAAAGGAATATATTAATAGAATACATTGTACTCCTTTTACAGGGTGATGGCTTTTTTAATGCCCTCTCACCAAGTGGGAGTATTTGTAAAGGAATATATTAGTATATTTATACTCTTTTTACGGGGTGATGGCTTTTTCAGCGTCCTCATACCTACATGTAGTGTGAACAGTATCATCGCTTGCTTAAGTTTTAATCATACCTAATCCTTTCTCCTCCAATTGACAGGACTTGTGAAGGAGNGACTACTCTTTTTACAGGGCATGCAGGGTGATGGCTTTTTAGTGCCCTCTCACCTAGTAGGAATAGTATGATCACTTGCTTCAGTTTTAATCATAAATTCTCTCTATTGACAGGACTTGTGAAGGAGGAAAGTTATTCTTGATCGGCATAATGTTCGGCAAATGGATTTTCCTGAAAGTCCTCTACTTGATTCATGTGTTGGCATTAACAACCATACTCCTCTTTTTACAGGCTCGCTATGCGGTGAAACAAGCTGTTCCTGGACATCAAGATCTGGCAGCATCAGTGGCAGGAAATCCCCTTCGGTGCCACATATGCGGCCAAATTACTCATCATAGGCAACACTTCAAAGTTCATATGCGAAGCCACGCAGGCGAGAAGCCATTCAAGTGCAGAATTTGCGGAAGATGCTTCACTGCAGAAACGAGTGTGAAAAAGCACGAAAATACCCACCTGTGGAAGTACCCACCTGGCTAACAGTTGATTGCATCATTTCTGTTGTCCATGCTAGTATTACAATGCATTTTCATTACCGGTACTATTCATATTAGTCATAAGGAATATATTAGAATACTCCTTTTACAGGGTGATGGCTTTTTTAATGCCCTCTCACCAAGTGGGAGTATTTGTAGTAAGGAATATATTAGTATAATACTCTTTTTACGGGGTGATGGCTTTTTCAGCGTCCTCATACCTACATGTAGTGTGAACAGTATCATCGCTTGCTTAAGTTTTAATCATACCTACCGTAATCCTCTCTCCTCCAATTGACAGGACTTGTGAAGGAGAAAAATCATATTTCATTGATCGGCGTGAAGTGCAGCGCCGATCAATCAAAAATAATTTTTTCTCATGTGGCACGTGAACAGGCACGGATCCAGAGGGGGGCGGAAGGGACGTACGCCCCCCCCCTATTTTCAGCAGAGCAATGATTTTTTTAGCAAGAAACATTCAATCACATAAAAAATTCGAGTATTTTGCTCTCAGATGCCAGGAAAATGCATCTAAAAGCAATTAAATTGTCAAATTTCTCTGGGGGAGAACCCCCACCCCCCCTTTGGGCTTCCTGCTTTCGTTGTCCACCACCTCCATGGAGCTACGCCCCCCTTTCTGTCAACGCTGGATCCGTGCCTGCGTGAAGTTCAGCGAGTGGATATTTCTGAAAGGCATCCTCTTGATTCATGTGTTGGCAATAACAACCGAACTCTTCTTTTTTACAGGGTCGCTATGCGGTGAATCACACTGTTCCTGGACATCAAGATCTGGCAGTTGCAATGGCAAGAAATAACCTTCGGTGCCACATCTGCGGCAAAGTTTTACGACATAGGCAACACTTCGATGTTCATATGCGAAGCCATACAGGCGAGAAGCCATTCAAATGCAAAACTTGTGGAAAACGCTTCACTGCAAAATGGAGTATGAAAAGTCACGAAATTACCCACCTGTGGAAGTTACCTAGTTGATTGCATCATTTCTGTTGTGCACGCTAGTATTAAAATGCATTTCCATTTTTAGTAAAATTATGAATTAAAAATTTATTGGTAATAAGGAATCTTTTTACAGGGTGATTTCATTTTCAGCGTCCTCGCACCTAATGGGAAAAGTATCATCACTTGCTTTAAGTTTTAATCATACCTAATCCCCTCTCCTCCAATTGACAGGACTTGTGAAGGAGGAATGTTATTTTTGATTGATCCATGTGAAGTTCAGCGAGTGGATATTCCTGAAAGGCCTCTTCTTGATTTATGTCGTGGCATTCACAACCATACCCTTCTTTTTACAGGGTCGCTATGTGGTGAAAAAGACTGTTCCTGGACATCAAGATCAAGAAATAGCAATAGCAAGAAATAATCGTCGGTGCCACATCTGCGGCAAAGTTTCAAGAGATAGGAGAAGTTTTGAATATCATATGCGACGCCATACAGGAGAGAAGCCATTCAAATGCAGAATTTGTGGAAAATGCTTCCCTATAAAACATACTTTGAAAGTTCACGAAAATGGCCACCTGTGGAAGTTGCCTAGCTAACAGTTGATTGCATCATTTCTGTTTTCCATGCTAGTATTACAATGCATTTCCATTACTACTATTCATTAAGTTTATTAGTCATAGGGAATATACATGTATTTGAATACTCTTTTTACAGGGTGATGGCTTTTCAGTGCTGTGGGAATAATATCATCGCTTAAGTTTTAATCATACCTAATTCTCTCTTCTCCAATTGACAGGACTTGTGAAGGAGGAAAGTTATTCTTGATTGATCGGCGTGATGTTCACGGAGTGGATTTTCCTGAAAGCCCTCTTCTTGATTCATGTGTCTGTATTCACAACCATTCCCTTCTTTTTACAGGGTCGCTATGTGGTGAAAAAGACTGTTCCTGGACATCAAGATCAAGAAATAGCAATAGCAAGAAATAATCGTCGGTGCCACATCTGCGGCAAAGTTTCACGAGATAGGGGAAGTTTTGAATATCATATGCGACGTCATACAGGAGAGAAGCCATTCAAATGCAGAATTTGTGGAAAATGCTTCCCTGCAAAATGTACTTTGAAAGTTCACGAAAATGGCCACCTGTGGAAGTTGCCTAGCTAACAGTTGATTGCATCATTTCTGTTGTCCATGCTAGTATTACAATGCATTTTCATTACCGGTACTACTATTCATATTTGTCATAAGGAATATATTAGAATACTCCTTTTACAGGGTGATGGGTTTTCAGCAAACTCTCACCTAGTGGGAATAGTATAATCGCTTGCATAAGTTTTAATCATACCTAATTCTCTCTTCTCCAGTTGACAGGACTTGTGAAGGAGGAAAGTTATTCTTGATTGATCAGCGTGATGTTCACGGAGTGGATTTTCCTGAAAGCCCTCTTCTTGATTCATGTGTCTGTATTCACAACAATGCTCTTCTTTTTAGGGTCACTATGCGGTGAAACACACTGTTCCTGGACATCAAGAGCTGGCAGCGGCAATGGCAAGATATCCACTTCGGTGCCACATCTGCGGCAAAGTTACAGGACATAAGCAACACTTCGAATTTCATATGCGAAGCCATACAGGCGAGAAGCCATTCAAATGCCAAACTTGTGGAAAATGCTTCTCTGCAAAATGTAGTATGAAACGTCACGAAGTCACCCACCTGCGGAAGTTGTAGGCCCTATAGCTAACAGTTGATTGCATCATTATGGTTTCATTTATATGGTTTCACATACTGGTTTCACTGGGTTTCTTCTATGGATCTCGTCAATCACTTGGGGGCGCGGTTTTACAAAAACTACTCAACAGAATTCGCTCAAATTTTCACAGAATCTTAAATATAAATGTCTCCATTGATGAAAGGCTGGAATTTAAGTTATTTGCAATATTGACTGAGTTTGGGGCAATTTTTGATGAAATTTGCCGGCTCGCCATGCTCTTGGCGCAGTCAACAATCCATGACATCTTCCCGAGCAACGCGGCGGCCATGACTCAGTTTTTGCTGACGTCATTGCATAAATTTTCCCGGATGCACTGTGACGTCACGCACACTATGCATGTTCCTGGAATTGTATAATTTCTAGGTCAGCCATTTGGCCAATCAATCAGCGATCGAAATGATAATTACTCACTGTGATTCAGATCAGCATGGCGGCGTGCATGTGTTCGCATCAGTTTCAGATGAGTCGGCTTTGATAATTTCAGCGTGTTATGATGGTGAAGTTCACGTCTGTGTCGGTGTGGAGGTCAGCAAATTCGCAATTCAGCGTATTTACAATTCTAGTTTCTATTACCCTTGCTACTATTACAATGCATTTCCATTAGTATTATTCATTAAATTTATTAGTAATCGTGATAATAAGGAGTATATTAGTATATTAGAATATATGTTATCCATATGTGACCCTCCACTTGTGAATTACTGGTTGTGCCTAATGTTTTTCTTTTCCAATTGACAGGACTTGTGAAGGAGGAAAGTGATTCTTGATCGGCGTGATGCTTGGATTTCCTGAAAGGTCTCTTCTTGATTCATGTTGGCATTCACAACCATGCTTTTCTTTTTACAGGGTCGCTATGCTTGGACACGTACTGTTCCTGGACATCAAGATCTGGCAGCGGCAATGGCAAGATATCCCCTTCGGTGCCACATCTGCGGCAAAGTTTCACAACATAGGCAAAATTTTGAACGTCATATGCGAAGCCATACAGGCGAGAAACCATTCAAATGCAAAACTTGTGGAAAATGCTTCTCTGTGAAATGGAATTTGAGAACCCATGAAATTATCCACCTGAGGGACATGTATAACTAAGGCTTGATAGAATTATTTCTCCTATTCAGATTCTTGTACAGCTGATTTTCATTTTAGTTGACTTCAAAATGTGGTTCTCGAATTGCAGAGTTCAAGTGGAGACAATACTTGTAGATGCATAAACATGATAAACGGAAGAAAAACCAGATTATGAATAAATTATCGCTGTGTCTATGATGGCTTTTAGAGCACTTAGTGGGAAAAGTATCATCAGTTACTTATGAAGTTTTTACCTAATGCTGTCTTCTCCAATTGACAGGACTTGTGAAGGAGGAAAGTATTCTTGATCAGATTTTCCTGAAAGGCCTTTTTGTCGTTATCATATGTTGGTGTTCACAACCATACTCTTCTTTTTACAGAGTCGCTATGTGGTGAAACACAGTGTTCCTGGACATCAAGAGCTGGCAGCAGCAATGGCAAGAAATCCCCTTCGGTGCCACATTTGCGGCAAAGTTTCACAACATAGGCAAAACTTCGAGTGTCATATGCGAAGCCATACAGGCGAGAAACCATTCAAATGCAAAACTTGTGGAAAATGCTTCTCTGTGAAATGGAATTTGAGAACCCATGAAGTTATCCACCTGAGGGACATGTATAACTAAGGCTTGATAGCATTATTTCTGCTATTCAGATTCTGGTACAGCAGATTTTCATTTTAGTTGACTTCAAAATGTGGTTCTCGAATTGCAGAGTTCAAGTGGAGACAATACATGTATAAACAGAAGAAAAACCAGATTATGAGTAAATGTTACCCTCCAACACAAAACCAGTCGGAAGTCGCACGAAAATGAGCCTAAACGTACTGAGATGACAGCAGGAGATAATGAAAGAAATAGAATCACTCAGACTTCACAATAGACAGACAATACTGAAATTGACAGATCATTTGGTCCCAACCTGCCAAACTCAGAACGACTTCCAACTGGTTTTGTGGTGGAGGGTCACAAATTATCGCTGTGTGTCTATGATGGCTTTCAGAGCCCTACACTTAGTGGGAAAAGTATCATTAGTTATTTACCGGTACTTATGAAGTTTTTACCTAATGCTGCCTTCTCCAATTGACAGGACTTGTGAAGGAGGAAAGTATTCTTGATCAGATTTTCCTGAAAGGCCTTTTTGTCGTTATCATATGTTGGTGTTCACAACCATACTCTTCTTTTTACAGAGTCACTATGTGGTGAAACACAGTGTTCCTGGACATCAAGAGCTGGCAGCAGCAATGGCAAGAAATCCCCTTCGGTGCCACATTTGCGGCAAAGTTTCACAACATAGGCAAAACTTCGAGTGTCATATGCGAAGCCATACAGGCGAGAAGCCATTCAAATGCAAAACTTGTGGAAAATGCTTCTCCATGAAGTCATCTTTGAAAAAGCACGGAGTTGTCCATTGGAGAAATATGTCACCAAACACTTGAAAGCATCATTTCTGCTGTTCAGATTCTTGTTGTTACAGCAGATTTTCATTTTAGTGGACTTGAAAATATACAGGGATGTGCTCAGAAAAATGAGAGTGGTGGGCGGTTGCTGACGGGGTTCTGGGACACTCCAAGTCCAAGGAAAACTTTTTAATATGAACCATCAAATCCGATGAAACAAATTTCATCATGATTATACCACTAGGCTCCCCACATTATGAATGAATTATCACTGTGGTGGCTTTTTCAGGGCCGTCGCACATAGTGTGAAAAGTATCATCACTTGCTTAAGTTTTAATCATATCTAATTCTCTCTCCTCCAATTGACAGGACTTGTGAAGGAGGAATGTTATTTTTGATCGGATTTTCCTGAAAGATTCGTCATTCATGTGTTGGCGTTCACAACCATACTCTTCTTTTTACAGGGTCGTTATGTGGTAAAACACACTGTTCCTGGACATCAAGATCTGGCAGCGGCAATGGCAAGAAATCCCCTTCGGTGCCACATCTGTGGCAAAGTTACACAACATAAGCAACACCTCGAATGTCATATGCGAAGCCATACAGGCGAGAAACCATTCAAATGCAAAACTTGTGGAAAATGCTTCTCTGCAAAATGGAATCTGAGATCCCATGAAATTATCCACCTGAGGGCCATGTATAACTAACGCTTGATAGAATTATTTCTGCTATTCAGATTCTGGTACAGCAGATTTTCATTTTAGTTGACTTCAAAATGTGGTTCTTGAATTGCAGAGTTCAAGTGGAGACAATACATGTAGATGTATAAACAGAAAAAAAACCAGATATGAATAAATGTGACCCTCCAACACAAAACCAGTCCGAAGTCGCACGGAAAATGAGCCTAAACGTGCTGAGATGACACCAGGAGACAAAGGCAGAAATAGAATCACTCAGACTTCACAACAGACAGACAAAACTGAAATTGACAGATAATTCGGTCCCAACCTGCCAAACTCAGACTCAGAGCGACTTTCGACTGGTTTTGTGATGGAGGGTCACAAATTATCGCTGTGTGTCTATGATGGCTTTCAGAGCCCTAGCACTCAGTGGGAAAAGTATACTTATGAAGTTTTTACCTAATGCTGTCTTCTCCAATTGACAGATTTTCCTCAAAGGCCTTTTTGCCGTTATCATGCGTTGGTGTTCACAACCATACTCTTCTTTTTACAGGGTCGCTATGCGGTGAAACACAGTGTTCCTGGACATCAAGAGCTGGCAGCAGCAATGGCAAGAAATCCCCTTCGGTGCCACATCTGTGGCAAAGTTTCACAACATAGGCAAAACTTCGAGGGTCATATGCGAAGCCATACAGGCGAGAAGCCATTCAAGTGCAAAATTTGTGGAAAATGCTTCTCCATGAGGTCATATTTGAAAAAGCACGGAGTTGTCCATTGGAGAGATATGTCACCGAACACTTGATAGCATCATTTCTGCTGTTCAGATTCTTGTTTTGAGCAGATTTTCATTTTAGTAGACTTCAAAATGTAGTTCTCGAATTGCTGAGTTCAAGTGGAAACAACAGATTTACAGAAGGAAAACCAGATTATGAATGAATTATCGCTATGATGGCTTTTTCGCACCTAGTGTGAAAAGTATCATCGCTTGCTTTAGTTTTCATCGTACCTAATTCTCTCTCCTCCAATGGGGAACCCGCACACTAACGTCACAACGTGGCGCTGCGAGCGATGTGACCGAAATCTCTTTTTTCTAACGTTATTTCCATTTATTTCTGGCGTGAAAATAAACCATTTGTGTTGGTCGCATGGCAGTAAAACTTACATCATCGTGTAGCAGATGAAATTTTCTTTTAAACTCATTNACACAGGAGAAAAACCATTCAAATGCAAAATTTGTGGAAAATGCTTCTCCATGAAGTCAAATTTGAAAAACCATGGCGTTGTCCATTTGGGAGATGTGTTTGCGAACACTTGATAACATCATTTCTGCTGTTCAAATTCTTGTTATAGTTGAAAAATGTAGTTCTCGAATTGCTGAGTTCAAATGGAGACAATAGATGTAAACGAATTAAAAGCTGATTACGAAGGAATTATCGCTGTGATGGTTTTTCAGAGCCCTTGCACCTAGTGGGAAAGTACATGTAGCATGTAGTACATGTAGTTTTAATCATGCCTTATGTTCTCTTCTGTAATTGACAGGACTCGTGAAGGAGGAAAGTCATTCTTGATAGGCATGATGTTCGGCAAGTGGATTTTCCTGAAAGGCCTCTCTCTCTCTGTGTGTCTGTTTGATTCATGTGTTGGCGTTCACAACCATACTCTTCTTTTTACAGGCTCGCTATGTGGTGAAACACACTGTTCCGGGACATCAAGATCTGGTAGTGGCATTGGCAAGAAATCCCCTTCAGTGCAACATCTGTGGCAAAGTTTCACAGCACAAGCAAAACTTTGAACGTCACATGCGAAGCCATACAGGAGAAAAACCATTCCAATGCAAAATTTGTGGAAAATGCTTCTCTGTGAAGTCATATTTGAGAAGCCACGAAGTTGTCCACATAAAAGACTTGTTATAGCTAACACTTGACACCATCTCTTCTGCTCTTTAGATCTTGCTATTGCAACACAACATATATGGCCCTACTTTTGTTTCTTGCAGGGTCCTTACGCTGCACGTGGAATGACTCAGATGGTTCCTCAACATGGATTAAGTTCAGGGAGAAAGCGTTTCCAGTGCCATGTCTGTGGCAAAGTGTCACTACACAAAGCAAATTACGAATATCACATGCGGACCCATACAGGAGAAAAACCATTTGGATGTCCGCATTGTGACAAAAGGTTCACTTGCAAAGCTACTTTAAAGTTGCACATAATTAGGCAACACTATCCATCTCCCTTGCTGTAAAGAAGTGAAGTGCTGTCCTGATTTTTTCCTGGACCTTTTTGCAATCTAAACTCTGTGACAGCATGTGTGAAGTGGAACTGTTTGAAGACCGGGGCGGATCCATGATTTCGGGAAAGAGGGGGCGCAGTGTGCTAAAAACATTGAAATCTGCAGTGAATTTCAATGACTTGCTCCAAATTTCACAATTTCATGGTCGATTTTACATATTTGATAACCGAAAGTGTGGCATTCACCGGGTACGCCCCCTTGGATCCGCACCTGTAATGGAGCAGTCCCATTTTCCATTGCCTAATCAATCATGCATTGCATCTCCGAAGTCCTGCTTCATTGGCCATTCTACATTCATTTGAAAGGAACAATCTTCTGGAATTGAGCTTTTGTGTCCTAGTTAGAGAGGTGTGGCCTTGGCAGTGAGTGGTGTCTGCTTTGGAGGTCCCACTCTCTGTTCATCGTCAAAATGTCTAAGCCCGGTGGTCGAGTGGTTAGCGCGCTTGACTACCAACCGTGTAATGGGTCGGCGCGAGTTCGACTCCGGGCGAAGGCACATAAAATTGTGAAATATTAGAGGGTCCGTGGGATGGGACTGAAAGCTGTGGTCCCTTGTACCTGAGTGTCTATGCCAGGGCAAGTAAAAGACCCCACACAGGTGGACTGTAGCCTATTGTGGACTCCATACCTCCGGCAAAAACCCAACAGGGTTACGACGCCGGTAATGACTAACTAACTAACTAAAAGATAGTGTCTTGTTGTCAATTTTTTGCAGCTGTCTGGAGTTGGTGTAAATTCACTATTGTGAGTTGTGCATTTCTTGAGACTCGCCCAAGGCTGTTGCACATTGAAAGGATTTCCAAAGCTTCCTGACCGTGCAGAATTTTAAACACCTTGATGTAGAGTATTTCATGTACCCTTCTTTCTATTTTTCCAGTTTCAATCAAGATTTCATGGACCGCCACGAGGAATGGGACAAACTCGACCAGATCGATTCCAGTGCAACATTTGCGGGAAAATATCACAGAACAAATCAAACTTTGTGACACATATGCGATACCACTCTGGAGAACGCCCGTTTAAGTGTCAAGTTTGTGGCAGGGGCTTTTCTACTAAAGGGAATTTGAAACAGCACCATCTCATCCACATCGGGAAACAATTTGAATCATCTCTTAGTTCACATTAGGCCTCTGGGTATCTTGCATGTTCAGGGCAGACAACTATGACATTGTTATTTGCGACAGGCTCAACTTCGCTGGCTTAGCTCACTCTGCAGTTTATCTTTTCTGGGTGATTGTGAGAGGTGATGTGCTATTGTTTTGTAATTGCTACTAAACAGACTTGTGTTTTGCAATCTTGGTCATATTGTGGATTCGTTTTGTGCTATACTATCTGGTTGCATGTTCATCTGTTTCTTGGTCAGCTTACTTAGGGTTGATATGGTGTTTTGAAAGCAGTACATGCACTTGTGCATGTACGTGTATGCATGCACAGCCCCATGTTTCGCGAATTGGGTCCTATCATACACTCGCACGCTATTTTCTTCCTACTATCACTGCAGGTTACCACTCATTATTCACTAAGATTTTGTCGTGGAGATTCAGCTCTCTAATATCGCATTCCCTCCTTTGTTTTTCCAGTCTGGTGACGCAAGATATCAACACCTTGGACAAAGAATAGTCCCAGTAAAAACTGCTCGTCAGTGTCCGATCTGTGGTGTGTGGTCTCAACATCGTCTCAACCATGAAGTCCATATGCGTATTCACACGGGGGAAAGACCATTCAAATGCTCCATGTGTTCCAAGGCATTCACAAGCAAAGGGAACATGAAACGACATTATGTTACGTGTTTCATGCATAATAAGCCGAACATGTTGTCACAGATGTCGCTAAAGAAGTGATGCACCCGTAGTAGCCTTTCTCCTAGAAACAGAATTGAAATAACATATTGCATGCCTCATTCCTCTTCTCTCTTGTTTGCCTCAGGTTTGTTGTTTCCTCTTCACAAGGACTTCTTTCTCTGACCTTGTGTCAAGTTCATGAAGAATCATCATCTTGGTTCCCTCTTGTTGATTCTGAAGGATTCTACAATTTGCTTTATGATTGTATGTTTCCATCAGGGCTGAAGCCATAGCAGTATAGACCGTTTTCAAATTGACGTAAACGATGAAGATCTGTGCACTTCCGCCGAAATCTCAACCACAACCACAACCTCGGTCTGAAACTGAATGACATGATGCAGACAATCCCACGACAGTGACATCGAAGGCGTTGCATCAGACTCGACCATTACTGAATCATGGATGGCGTCACGTCAGCCGGTTTCAGATCGAGGTTCTGGTTGAGATTTTGGTGGAAGTGTGCAAATCTGCGAATTTGAGAATCGTCTATTGGCCCTGGTAAGTATAGAAGAGGCCATGTCAAGCTACTCATGTTCCTCACTTGGATGGGGTCTTTTACTTGTCCTTGCAAAGGAACAAGGTACATGTACAAGGCACCACGGCTTACTGTCCCATGCGATGGACATGAAGAGCCAGGGATGATGTCCCATATGGCCTGGGCTGGAATTGAACCTGGGTCCTGCTGCTTGCTTAGCAGACATGATAACCTGCCTCGGCATGCGAGCTCTTTTTTGTCTCTCATTTGGTACTTTTCTATTGTCGTCGGGCATTCTCATTTGTTGACAACACTTGTATTACGGTAATAAGGAAGAGTGGTCAGCAACTCACTTCTTGTCTCTTAAGATGACCATCGTAACTTATATGGTAGATTTATCGTCAGCATGTTGGCTATTCTCTTGTAGGATCTTTTCAGCATTCACAGCATCAACAAGGTTTCCGATCACCATAATGGTCTCCCATGGCTTTGTAGTGAACAGCAAAAACATGACAATGACAAAGAGTATCTCATTCTTGTTTTCATCTTTTCAGCTGAGTCAAGTTTCAGGAGGGATGGACGTTTTTGGTCTGTGTGATCTCCAAAGCCAGGTTTATGGCAGGGCTTCACAATCAAGGCAGGCAAATAGACCACATTTGATGCCTCGCACTGGCACAAAGCCTTTCTCCTGTCACATATGCCACAAATCATTTGCAACCAAAGGTACCTTAAATGTACACCTTTTCACCCACACTGGACAAAAACCATTTCATTGTGAGGTGTGTGGGAAAAATTTTCGTCGAAAAGATCAGTTGAATGTTCATCAGCTGGTCCACAACGACATGGTAAAAGATTTAGTTCGTGAGGCCATGATAAGAAACGATGGTAAAGATTCTTAATAAAACGTTTTGTATTATCTCGATCCTATTTTGTATTATCTCGATCCTACATGTATTTTGTATTTTGATCCTATTTTGTATTACCGGTATCTCGATCCTATTTTGTGAACCACGTTGTGTATGTTGATGTAATTGCTGTGTCCTGTTTTAGAGTTCAATATTATTGTTTCATACTGTCATGATCATATCATTGAGGAATAAAGTACGCCCTCTGAACAAAATGGGCGATTATATGTACCGGTATGTGTGCGTAATGATACGATTTATCTTTCACATATTTGTTGCAGTGTAGAATCTATCTTGATTTACATGTAGTCGTGGTGTTGCTGGTGCATAGAAAATTGCACTGGCATCACGCATGTACATGTACATGTAGATTAAAGCGAATCGAAAGCGAAAAAATTTGATTTAGAAATAGAATTTGAAAGGGNTTATGTGCATGTGAAGTTCCAGCCCGATCGGACATCCAATATGGCCGCCAGGTGGCATAACCCAAAAATCATCAAAGTCCTAACTGGGAATGACTTGACCCAGATTGCTCATAACTGATATGTACCTCCCTCTGTCATTAGACTATTATGTCCAACCCAGTGAGCACATGGTCCATGGACCATTTCATTGTATTACCGGTATCTCGATCCTATTTTGTGAACCACGTTGTGTATGTTGATGTAATTGCTGTGTCCTGTTTTAGAGTTCAATATTATTGTTTCATACTGTCATGATCATATCATTGAGGAATAAAGTACGCCCTCTGAACAAAATGGGCGATTATATGTACCGGTATGTGTGCGTAACGATACGATTTATCTTTCACATATTTGTTGCAGTGTAGAATCTATCTTGATTTACATGTAGTCGTGGTGTTGCTGGTGCATAGAAAATTGCACTGGCATCACGCATGTACATGTACATGTAGATTAAAGCGAATCGAAAGCGAAAAAATTTGATTTAGAAATAGAATTTGAAAGGGGACGAATTTTCAGGAAAAAATGTAAACAAACTTCTCCAGAATGTCAACAAAGAAATTTTCGTGCATTTTGATTGGCTGAATTTTGTGTTTACAAACACCAGCCAAATGTTAACAAAATCCGCTATCGATTCGCTTTAAGGATCTATTAGGCACATGTGCATGTAGGCCTATTCAACATCTCAATATTACATGTAATTGTACTGTATTTGCAAATGAAATTGGTGTAATCTTTTTAATATAAATTGTACTGTATTTGAATGTGAAATTGGTGTAATCTTTTAATAGAGTTCATGTGACTGGCATACCTTTGCATTTGTTGTAGTTTGTAGAAATGATCTGTCATAATGGCAGGAAGGTGAATGTATGTTTTCAATGCAAGACTCGCGCATCCTGGGGTAGGGCCTAATCAGTGGCTCTCAGCGCTCAGTTTGTGTGAGGTGAAAGGGAGTGAACGCTAAGAACCACTGATTACCTCAGCAGGATGTGCAAGACTTCTGTCACATGACCTGTAATGCATCTAAATTCAAGCGTTTCGTTAGAGAAGACTCAGTCTAAGTTCCAAGGCTTTGCTTCACATTACGTGTATTTGCTGTGTATTCATTTATGTTATTCTATATACGTCTTTATTCGTGAATGTTTATAATGAAAGAGATGGGGTTTATATTACCGGTAACTTTTAATTGAGGTGTATATTTTAACCCAGTCTTGGGTTAGAAAACTCACAAGTTTCTCCCATCAGTAACTGGGCTCTTGGTGACCTTATTTTCTTTAGGTCCTTTACTGTCAACCTACTGTAGTAAAGGACCTAAAGAAAATAAATGTGTCTTTGTTCGTGTATGTTTATAATGAAAGAGATGGTGCCATTAATTTCTAATTGATGTGCATATTTTTTACCCACAGTGACTGGCCCCTCCTAATGAAATATGCTTACATTTCTCTCCAGTCCATGAAATTGATTTAGGAAGTGTTTGGATGTGAAATGGGAATTTTTTCTCACCTTTTGGGAGGTCCATCAATCAAGTATTGGCCACCAGGGGAGGCGGAAAAGACGGGAACCAGTCTACATCAAACTAGCATGACAAAATGGCGGCAACTGTCATAAGAATCGTGCAGTTGAATATCCATCGAAATCTCTCTGAAAACTTGCCATCTACTCACACAGTGATATCAGATCGTCACTTCTTTCTGTTTGGAATCCGTACGTTACTGTATTTCCTGTCAAGATGTTCAAAAATTGGACTAAAGAATTAAATAGGCCTATATAATGAAACGCGAACCTGAACTATGTATATATCACTATCAGATGCACTATTGTAACAAATTAAGAGCGATTCCTTTGCTCATTATGTAATTTTTGTGCTGTACATACATTACAAGCAAATAAACATGATTGTTTTCTTATAAAAATTCTTGCGTTATTTGGAAATTCAGTGTTTTCGTTTATACGTTTATTTGATGAAATAAGTCAAAATACGTACATTTATGGTTTGAAACAATATCATTTCAAATAATTTTGGGAAACAATTAAAGCCCCACAGTATTGAATTTTACGATATTTTCAAAAAGTTAGGAGACATAGAGGTCCCATAGCCTCGTGAAGGTCCCCAAAATGCTTGCCTGATACGTACTTCACAGAATCAAGGCCTAGTTTTCAGCACGCATTGGAAAAAACTGCAGGGAGAGCTCCAATGTATTCTGACAGAGCGTACTACATTTTACACTACGCTGACGTCGTGCGAGAATCGCGGCGATGATTTGCGTTTTTCACATTCAATACAGTGGGGCTTTAAATTACCACATGGCGCCTCATACTACTGCCGCGGCACACATGTGTCGGGGGCCAGATTGCAAAGCATTCGTGATACTTGCATAACAAGTCGCCCATGTTCGGGTGTCCCTCGTTCATGTCATTGTATGCCAAGCCACTATTGTCGACGTTACAATTAATCCACACATGTTGGCCTACTCATTACATGTATCTCAAGCCGCCCAGCTGGACCAACGACTGGTTCCGATTCCTCTGGATAAACCAGTAGGCCTATGAAATAATGGTCAACTACGGCACCATATGAACGAATTATTTCTGGTTTTATGACACTACCAGAACTGGTACCCGGAAGATAAGAATTATAAAATTGATAGCAAGATGTTCTTTTGTTACTTCCTGTTTATTTCACCAAAAACAAAATATATACAAAGTTTACACGACTTGCGTCTCTTTCACATGACTCTAACATTTAACAAGAAGGCATATAAGAGCTGAACGAAAATAAATTTTGCAGATATTTTTCTTCTTAAAAAATTACAAAACCAAGACCGGCCTGTGGAACCAAAATCACAAACAAAATCAAGAATGAATATTTCATTTTTGTGACCTGACCTAGTGTAATCAACAGCAATAAATAATAGCAACTGCTGCTGATGGAATGGATGAAGAAACCCCCAACTGACACAAGGCCAAAGAAGAAAGCACAAAAATTGACACACAAAGTGGTAAATGTCAAGAAGTCAACTTCCAGCACTTAGCAAATTTTCGACCCCAACCAGGGTCTTCTTCAGGCTGGCACTCTTCCACACTAGATTTCAGAAAAAACATTTTTCAGAAAAAAACGTTCTTTCTGAAATCTAGTGTGGAAAAGTGCCAGCCTGAAGAAGACCCTGGTTGGGGTCGAAAATTTGCTAAGTCCTGGAAACTGACACAAGGCCAGACTAAAGATCTGAACCTCACATGCTTTCTGTGCAGTTGGCATCAGTAGTTTCCAGCATTGCTCTTTCAGTCAATTTGACCTCAGTATCGGGAAGATAGAGTTTGGGAATGAAGGAAATAATTTCACAAAAGTTGATTCACTTTTAGGTTTCCAAAAGATCAAATGCTGGTCTGAAGATGCAGTTCATCTAGTGGAGCATTCAAAATCGGCAAACCATGAGTAAAAACCACGAGTAACTAACTAAATGTGCCAAAACTGTGATAACACCAGGTCAGGTATGTATGCTTTGCAGATCTAGTGCACTGAAAATTCAAACAGAAACCATTTGCACCATATGGTATGTGCCTACATATATTTACAGAGGTTTTATTTTGATAGATAAACTCAAATAAACGATTGTCACTATTGCTTGTTAATTTGATCAGTGTAGAAAATTAAGATCCCATCACCAAAATACTGAAGTTGGGTTAATAAAGATTTTCCTCTCATAAAAAGAAGTGGTAACTCAAGTTCTAACATAGTTCAGTTTTCTGTAAAACAGTGCCAACACAACTAAACTTGGCCTACATGTACACATGGTCTTAAACATAGAAGTGGAGAACCAGTCCGAGATATTTAACAGTAGAGATTCTGCCCCCTTCACCCTGTGTCCCATGACAAAATTTCAATGTGAACAAAATGCCTTATAATCACAGTCTATTGGGCATGTCAACATTTGAGGAATTTGATACTAGATGAGAGTGAAAGGCATAGTGTCAAACAAAACTCAGCATTAACAGAGACCTTGGTAGGTCGTGAGGTCTGAACCATTAACTGACATTCACATTAACTGGGCATTTTGACACCTGCCAATATTTGGCGTTCCAAAGGATCCGGTTCTGTTAGTTCTTCCAGGGAATGGACCATCCACCAATGGGTTCAATAGAAAGTTCAGAGGTCCGAATTAAGAAAAATTTAGATCATTCGGCACACTGTTACATCACAATATTCATTATAGTTCCAATATTACTAAGCTATGATTATATACAGAATATGTCAAAATTTGTCACAGTGAAGTTCATGAACCCTAAGGGATATCCAAAACTACCTGACTAAATCTAATGCTAGTAGTCTATACATCTGTCTATATATTCCACACTATGATTTAGTAATATTTCCTATTAATATGAACAGTTCAATAAAGGTAAAGTCAAAAGTTCACTGTAACAAATTTCTACTGATATCTTAACTATTTACAAATATATCATATCATTACTATTCTATTCATACAACATGATATAAAAGACTAAAGAACATTGGAACGTGTGAAAATTTCACGGTGAAAGACAATGGGTGTTGTATCACCTATACAATTAACCTGACCCCTACAAAGCATTGAGGATCTAGTCAGAACTTGAGGGATATATCATCAGCTGCATGAAATCGACTGCACAGCCCAGAGGTAGTCCTACAATTGCGATGCTTCATTCCTGATTTTCCAGGAACTTTCTTCAACCACCGTGTACTTCTTGACAGGGGTAAGGTCCTTCGCAGGCGACTTGAATATTGTGAAACAGACTCGGTTCGTTACATCGTTCAGAATCAGTTTGATGACTGTATTTGAATTTCAAGACTGAGTTTAAGTACTCTTGCTTACGAAAAAAACACACTAACAAGTCCTTTTGTACCTTCCTGCTGGAATGAAACTAATTTGAGTGAAGTACAGAGGGCACCATCAGATGTGGATGTAACTTGCAGCACCAGAAAAAGCAGTTGAAATATTCTACATGTACATTCTATTATTTACTGGGTACCGTACTAAGTTTCCTTTATGGGCTAAACAGCAAGTAGGATTGTCCATGAATGCTGATGTTCTACCTGTGATATCCCCCCTCCAAGTTCAACCACCCCGAAGTCTATAACATGCTGCACAAAACGCTGCCATACTATCAGATGAAAAGTGGGATTACAGGCTGTCAAGTCCACACAGAGCAAGTTTTAGGGGAATTTTTAGGGGGATTTTTGTTTGCTTTTAGGAATATTTAGGGGATTTTTGCCCAGTTTTAGTAATTTTTAGGGTGATAATTAGAAGTTTTCAGCTAGATTTTCTGATAAAATTGATTGGAATACAGTTGGGAACAATCCAATCTGACCGGAGTCGATGTGGCAATATAAAGTGGATATACTCACAATGCCTTCAACGACCATTAATGAAACTGACATGCACAATAGTGTACCTCTTATGAACGGACTGATGCTGCAGTGACCAGGGGCTGTTTCATAAAGTGACTTTAAGCTAATGGTACCTTTAACC
>NMRB01000261.1:224651-242600 GCA_002633025.1 Notospermus geniculatus | reverse complement strand
AGTATTCAGCAGCACTAGACTGGTGAACTTCCTTCAGTCTAACTGGTAATGTGTCCATTTTGTTTACTCACGCCTTGACAAACGGATCTGAATAGCCATTGGCCCGCACTGCGGTAAGATTCCTCGCCTCCTTCACACAAACATGGAGCTCTCCGCTGCTATCGACTTGACTCACGTCCGTAATATTCATCTTTTCCGGTGGAACAAACTTGATGGCGACAACCATGTCACCTTTGTAGGAAAGGAAGGACATAGAAGGCTGTTTCTGAAAAACAGAAAAAGAACATTCAAGTGAACTTTTCTGAGGATTTGTAAGGACTGGGAGATAGAGCTTTCAACAGTTCAAACGGGATTGGTACCAGTACCGTAGAGTGTCACGGGAGAATTTTTTCTCAAAATCACAGCAGTTAACACAATCAGCTTGCTTCTTGTTCTGCTGAGTCCAGATGAAGAATTTTTTGTTCACTGGTACTGACTTGTGCTATGGGGCCTATATTCTGTACACCTCAATGCAATTTATCAGTGACGGAAGCCCATAGAAGCGACAGCTGAATCCCATAAGCACCTACTACCATACCATAGCTCTAGCGTGCAGCATTGCAAAACCATTCGCATCAAGATATTTGTAATACTGAGTTCTAACTACCAATTCTAACAGCAATGGCAATTCTAGTCTAAAGAACTGGGGCCTGTTTCATAAAGTGACTTAAGGCTAATGATACCATTAACTACAATGCATTTTCCATTTGGTTAAAGGTACCATTAGCTTAAAGTAACTTTATGAAACAGGCCCCTGAACATTAAATTTTACGTAATGGAAAGCATAATTAGCATACTGGTAAACAAAAAAGTTTACATCAGTGATTTATAAGGATGTGTAAGTATTAAATGTGAAAATGTTAGAAGTGCTGCTACATTCTTAGGTAGAACCCATCACCTCCAAAGATGAAACCTCTCCCTTAATTTTCCTAAAATAACTTGTGTCCAAAAATGTGTCCAAAAATGTAACAGTGGAAAAAGCTTTGTAGAAAGTATGATAACGAAGTTTTTGCGACGTCGTGGTGAAAATGTTTGTTGGCCTGAATTAAATGTACCAATGGCCGAATTCTGTGTGTGAAGGAGACACCAACAAGCTCCGACTATCTGATGTAACAATAGATGTCAGCACCATGCATATGTGAGTGACACAATTACCTTAAATGGGGCAATGTCAGATAGATCTTCAGTTTTGAAATGAGTAACTCACTTACGCCCGCCATAAACGGTCAAATTCTTCATACAATTTTTTCTAAAATTCAGATTAAAATTTGATCGTGTATGTGGGCTTCAGTGGAAGTCTGAGGTCATAAGTTCAAGTACCTTTGGCTCAGTCACAATGTTCTAACCATTGATACATGTCAAATGCCGTCAAGAAGAATTATTCATACAACTTAACATCGCAGGGTGCTGCCTTCTAATATTAAGCTATGAAGAACTATCTGCGAATTATGAGCATATGGAAATTCAGCTTCTAAAAGAATTCTGATAAATAGCCAGCACTTCTAATGCACATGTCGATCAACAACTCAAATGACTCCATCACTCTTAATTCCAATTTCATTATGCACTCCAGGAACTTGCTGAACTGCTTACAAAGTTTGCCTTAGATTCAGCAATGAATTCATTATGTTGTAATGAAGAACAGCGGGAGTCATTCAAGTGTTGATAGACGGGTGCAAAAACTAAGCAACATTGAAGAAAAATCTTATGTTTACCATTTGATCATTGTTGGCTTTCTGTTGACAAAAATAACAGGAAATTGAAAATTGATAAGAAATTTGAATAAGTGCTGTGTAGCAACAGCAGTAAGCTGCAAGTGAAGCTGTTATTTTCGAGAATTTGTGCAGTGCATACTGAAGAAAACTGTTGACAATTGAGCAAAAACTTTTAAAGTAATCCGGCCTCTTTTATGTCCCTCACAAATCAATAACAATATTTAGCATTGTCGATCCTGAATTGTGCGCGATTAAAATTTGATGTTGTGTTGAAAAATAATGATAAGGAAATTCGTTGAAAGAGGCCAAAAGTGGAAGCAGATCATTTCTCAAAGCTTCCATTTCTGGATAATTGCAGTTATCCACTCCCTTCGTGAGCCACCCTGTGTTAATCGTCACACCTTACCAGCTGAAGGCGAAAAACAGATACCTATTAAGATGTTACAACTTAGAATGTCACACGTTAATTTTGTCATATTACCAGTACATTTGCTAGCACCACAAGGTGGTCAGAAATTTCAATACCTTCCACATGCCAAATATTTTCAGGTTCCCTTTTTCTTTGACTTTGTCCAAGAAAGATGTAGCTACAGGCTTGATATTAAGAAGATATATTTGTTGAATCAGACATTCAAACTAAGCAGGTACATGTACATGTATCACACTCATTCCATACAATATTTGTGATCAATCTTGAATGTGGCCACCATCTGTTAACAACTTGACACCCACATACACTCACCCAAAAAATATGAAAATCTCTCCGGCCTACACCGCAGTCTGAAAGTGGGAAAGAATTGGGTGTTCCACCCAAAATACGCACCCTTTCTTGTAGTTGATGCCATTCAGGTGTGGGATCCTGAAACTCATGGTAATCCATCGGCATCATGACTTCCCCAAGGAAAGCATTACGCCCGAAGATATCATTGTGCCAGACGGAGATCCAGAGTGTCCGACTCTCTAACTCGCTCTTGCAAAGTGTGTACTGGAATGGAAAGGAATAGAAAATGATAATGAAATGTATCAGTCTAAAGCAGTGATGCCTTTGCAATGATATTGCATCAGCTGCAACTGATGTCAATTTCTTTGTCTTTTCTCCTGTACCTTTCTTACGGCAGCCAGGTTGATGGCTGCCATTGTCGCTGAACTGCTTACGTTTGTGTTGAACTAGACATCACTGACTTTTTTAACGATATATAGCACCAACAGCTGTTTTCAGCCCACATCAACAAGCCTTGGTAAAAGCAATACTTACACGAATTTGTTCATCAAACTGTGGGTTGACTGTATTTTTCTTCACTTTTGATTTTCTTTTGCCTGTTCTTGTTTTGTCTGGAAGCAAGTACACTTTAACATACCTGAAATGAAAGACACAATTAATTAAACTAACTTTTTCTCCCCAGATAAAATGTAGTTTGAACCCAAGTTTCATTATTCTCATCAGCAAGTTTCATTATGGGTGCACTTTTTAAGTGGCTGCCTTCACAAGTGTATAACATGGAGAGTATTTTTTTTCTAATACTGGAAACCTCCCTTTGTAATTCCACCGAGTTTCTTTACCGTACCATTATTTTGGCCCTCTTATACTCACGGGTCAGTCCTCTTCTTCTTCTCATCAGCAAACGACAGGTCCCTGCATTGCTTCAAGTTGATGATAAAGGTGCCAGTCTTGTAGTTGTAATCCAAGCCGAACTGTAACTCGCCCTGGACTGGGATCATCCCATACAGACCCTCCCCAGCATCACTATAGTAACTAGTTATACTCTCCTTGCTACCCTGGAAACAGGAATGCATCAATTAGCAGAAAGTTGAGTCAAAGGAAGTAAATCTGGTGAAAGCTTTCAATGGAAAACTGTCAGCTAGATTTTGTTATAATCAACGAGTGTCTCCCGTCAGCAATACTACTATTTCAGGCTCCTGCTACCATTTGTAAAGGTTGTTTTCCCATTTAGTCTGGCATTCACACTGGCACCCACTCTATGTATGTTCAATCTGAGCCCTGGACCTAAAATGCCCCAAAGAGAGTAGCTTTGTCATACTTAGCATTCAACAGTAAAGACAACAACGCTGACAGCTCCCTTCCCTCCATAATACCATACTCTAGTTTTAAAGTTGACAAACACATAACACAAACCGAAACATGTCATAACAGCTTGTTGTGTGCAAGATTTTAGTGAGGAAAGAATATAGAAATATGGTCACAATATCTGAAGTGATCAAATAAACGCACGAGACATGATAAAATTCTGATGGAGTGCAGTATTTCAAAGTTTTAAGTGAGAGCGCATCCCATTACCAAGCGTAGAAGAGGAATAATATTCGAGTCAATCCAACACTTGAGCCAGACAATATATGGTCAAGTTCCATTATTCTGCCAAGCTGATTCACATCTGTGTGGTTATAAATTGTTCAAGTCATGCATTGACAGAAGCTTCAGCTTCAAGTCTCAGCACTGCCTAAGGCTAAGAATCCATTCACGCGATTTTCGTGCCGCGCGATGTCGCATCCTTTGTCCAGGACCAACGCAGCGGAAACAAACAATGCTTTCGAGCGTCTGCGGCAAGAAAATCGCGTGAATGGATTCTTAGGCTAACATCCAGGCCCTGCATCCAGGCCCTGCATCCAGGCCATGCAGTTAGTCACCTGAACAAAAATCTTCAGTGAGCCGGTGATATTGTCAGGTACCGTCATTCCCAAAAGACAGCCCCATCAGCAGATGTTCCCAGCATTGCCATGGCAACTAAAAGGTTACTACGAGTGATCAAATCTTTGGTGGACCAAGCAACTTGATATCCATGGCAGCCTCCTAGAAAATGTACTGATTGCGTTGTGAGTTCTATTACTATTACCTGTAGCTTTGCTTCAGGCTGATCTGAATTTTTCCCAACAATGAACAACAACAAAATCGTGTATTATTCCATCTCACAAGCCCAACGAAATCACTGGCATTGTTTCTTTTGTTTGGAAACAATAGGAGAATTTTAAAGGTGTATAAAGTTAGATGAGATTAATAGAGTGTGCAAATGACAACAGAGGATTAGCATCAACGACATGGAAGTTCCACCTATCCCAAATTGGTGGTTTTTTGAGACCCAGATCTCCCCCGGGCTTGAAAAAAACCCGCCACGCACTTACACCTATTTTCATTACATTTTATGTAGTTACTAAACTAATGACGGCGAGTCTACCGGTAATAACCCAGGGGTTTTCAAACATGGGTCTATTAGGCACGGCAAAAACATGTGTACGTGCAAGAAACCCGCGGTTCACCCGGGGTTTTGTTGGGTTTGGGATAGGTGGAAATACAGCTAAATAGAATGTTCCGGAAATTCACTCAATCATTTAACTCGTTGAAGATGGTACATGTATAGGCATTTAAGAAAATCCGGAAATCAGAAGTGGTGGTACACACCATAAAGGTATCTGGTTTGATTCCTTTATGATGGTGTACTGGATAATGCAAATATTTGCATTACAGATTAAAAATGTAAAGCATAATCTAAATATAGCACTGCTGTAAAAAAACTGAAATGAGCAAATGACATACATAAAGGTGAACCAAACTGGGATTAAGGGGTTATGGAAAAAACAAATAAATTGTGACCCTGCCACCATTATTTTGAGCACCGACAAATCCCATTTTACAAATATCGTGACAAAATCACCTCTCTATCATGTCTACTGAGTTGTTTGTAATTGGACTGCGCAGTTACAGATAGGCTACTCCACCAAACGAAATTGTGGAGTAACTCAAGGACTGTTAAAATCTTTTTTGTCATTCACTTGGGATTTGTCGGCAGATTCAGGAAATTACTCACTAAAATCAAATCTAGTTTACTCCCCCTAAGCTTGGTAAGAGGGCCAGGGGGTGGTGTATCAGATTCATGCTGGAGGGAAAGAAGGCAACCAAACATAGATTTAGTGAAGCAGAGGAAAAAGAATTTTCATGCACGAGTGACGAGCAAATCGGAAGTCTACAACATCAAAGAACAGAATCTGACGTTTCCCCTGGAGGGAGGTACAGGGGGTATGTCCCCTCCCTTAAAAAGTCAAAATTAGTTAAACTTTGGATTTTTGACCAAGAATTCTGTCAAATTTTCTCTTTGTCCCCCCCCCCCCTTAAAAACTTCATGGCAGAAACACTGCATACCAAGGCCTCTGATGCAAATATTCTGCATTTAAAAACCCCTACATAAAATCTGTATTCCTATCAGGTGCAGGAAGTAGGAAAATTTCTCGTTAATTCAGAAGACACGGGCCATTATTCCCAAACGTTCTGAAGAATCAATGTTCCCGCTCTCCCTCAGGTCTACTTCATAAATCACATCAAATGAAAATGTCACTCAGAAGACAAGAGACTTGTTCATTTAGTCAAGAAGAGGCATGTCACAAGATGCCACAAGGGCCTTGTCAGTCAATAGAACCTCTACAGAGGTCTGTCAGAGTTGGCAATCACAAATTGATAAATACCAATGTCAACTACAAGAAAATATCACATCCAATAAAATCGCCCAGGGCCAATCTGTGCATGTTGGAAGTTGCAGCACGACTGCTACGTAGTTCATGTAACGAGGTGATAAAGTATTAATTTCGATTACAGAAATATCGGGAAAAAATCAGTGTTCAAGAATGTGCTCCTGCCTCGAGGACAGCATCTTAAAGTGCATGACTCGATTACCAGGCACTGGCAGCAAAAAAAGGTTTCTCAATTCCCAGCTTGTCAAGTGAAGGGAGCTTCATCGAAACCAAATTATATCTCCAACTTTGTCGATTATGTTTTTTTTGTTTCACCACGGTAACTGGAGAAGGAAGAGCCATTTTCAAATTATCTTATCGGACACATCACCTGGGATGGAAGATTGGGTCAGGAACGTTAAAAGAAATGTATAGGCTACTGGATTCCGATGAAATTCAACGAGGGAATTTTAATGGCGTTCACTCTTGGATTGGAAAAATAAAGAGGTATGCTTGTCAAGAACTACAAAAAAATTGTTTGGAAAGTGGCAGGCTGGAGACTATCACTTGGTCGTGATTTTTTCCAGGTCTGGAACCAATCTTAGAGCTTCTTGGAGAGCAGGTGGTGGAGGGTGATACAGCAATAACATTAGCTCCTCTACAAGTAAAACGACATCCAACATTGCTTTCAGGATGCACACAACAACAGATCTATGGAAATAAAGTCACATCATCCTTTGAATTATGTAATCGGGCGTCTGTGCCAACAAAGACCGCGGGACCAAATTGTGATTGCCAAAACACTTGGTAAGATACAGCCATCGGAGGACATCCTGCCAGTCTGATAAACTCTACAGGGTGACATAGCAGCCACAAGGGAACAATTTGCTAGGAATCATATTTGTCTGCCATTCTTCTTCGAAGTAGGATGTTTATACTTTGCAAGCCAGGGTAACAAGCCCTCCTCAAAAGATACAGCCTCAGCTGCTTACCATTGCTGGGATACATACGTCCACAGCTGAACTGACAACAGACACTTCATTACAAACTGAACTTTCCCCGCCCATGCGTTGCTATAACTCATTACCAACATGTCAACAACATTCATCAAAGTAAACTAATCAGGGAACAAACTACAGCATGCCATAATCTTGATCATGGATGGGTCATGTTCATGTTGTTCAATTAGTCTGATTAAGGTCCATGTCTAGCTATCCTCCAAATTACAATGATTTGTGGCGCAAAGCTTTTTGATCCATTCGAACATGCAAAAGGAGAGTGCCACAAGGAAAAGTGCTCTGGCTGTTCTTTTGCTGTCCAACTGTTCAGAGTATCACTGGATTCAAAACAGGAATATATATAAGCATCTTCACCAATTTCATAGCTAATGAAACCTGACAGTTGCATGTAAATACTTCCACCTTTTCTGCTCAACAACCAAAAAAGAACCTGTGAAACCAAACGGTCATGCAATATGGGACTGGGTAACAGAACAACAACAAATGGTAACTACACAACCAATATCCTACCAATGTACAAAGCAGTTAGTGAATTAACCAAAAACCAAAGCGCAATTCTCATGTCATCTAATCTAATACAGGCACCTGCATTACAATATCTGTTCATCTGATCCAACGTTTATGTCAGAATGTCAAGCAAAAAATTTAAGATCCTTGGTACCAATTTGCTTCTCGGTAATTTGCCAATGATCTTCAATATTCAATATCATATATGTTATCCCAGGGATGTTGTTCTGAATCTAGTGCCAGTGTGGATCTTAGGATTGCAATAAATCATAAACTTGTATATCCCTGGGGATACGTTCAGGATCATTGGTGCCACTCTTCATCTCAGTGTTGCCAAGGATCTTGGATATCCCTTGGATGTTCATGATGGCCTTGCTGTCAAAGGTCCTAAAGTTTCAAGGATTGAAGAATATTGTTGGTGCCTGTCTCATCAAACCTTGGTTGCTTTTTCTGATGAATCTCTCAAAACAAGATGGCAAACCATGGACTGACATTGAGTGAAATGAGCAACTGAAGTTGGCAATTCAGAGCCCCAGGCTGCTTGACATTACTGAGGAAACCAGGATCAAATGGTTAGTGACAAAAGAATGGGAATTCAATGGTACTCACAACAGAGCTTGCAGGGTGGATCGAGGAGTTGGACTCTGCATCACTCTGGGGTCAAAGGTCAAATGTTAAAGCAGCAGAAACATTTCAAGGACATTTTTGGTAAGGTTTCTTGAAAACCAATCATGCACACACATTTTGCCTCGATTTAGCCAAACCCAACCCTCAACTTCCGGGTATGGATTCTTGACACAACTGCTATTTAGGACAATGTCTCAAAATTAATCTTGCCAAAAAAACTGGATTTCAATTTCTAGGACAGTCAAAGATCCATAAGAGCAAAATTTTCTCAAAAAGAGATTCAACAGATATCTTAAAAGACTATAACAGTGATAAGCTGAGATGAAAGAAGACTTTTAAAACCATGCAAAATACAGAGATCAAAGTCAAAGTTGTGTCATTTGCTTCAATGGAAGTGCACACTGATAAAACTTTGTTAGACATCACATAATTCTGTTTCCAGGGTTTGAAAATTAAGCAAGGATTTTCACAAAGGCCCTGAAGGAGGCTTTATTAGATGTAACGCATACTCACCCCATGTGGCGTCAGAAGACTCGATGAGGACTTATGGGACTTCACAAGTTCATCTATATCTTCATCATCATTGTTGCCTCTCTGAAGATAAAGAAGAAGGTCTCCTAGTTCAGTACTGACATATCCAGGTAACGATGATTTTGTATAGCGCAATAGGAATCCTTAAAATCATCTACTTCGTAGCCCTATTGAATGAAGACCAGCCGTTTGCCTCTGTCACCGTAGAAGTGGGCTTGCACAGGACTCGATTTACAACCTCAGAGTGGAGTCCTATCCCCTGGATGACAAATTATCTCAGCGGTCAGAAACTGACAGAAACCAGGAGGCACGCTTTGTGTCACTTGCATTTTTGAACAAGGCAACAATTTCCTATTTTCCACTCGAAAAGCACATTAAATATTTATGGAGAGACTACGTGTAACAAAGTTAGAACATTTCTGAAGCCATAATTAGTATAGAGTTGTCACTGATTGTTTGAAATATGTTGCAATTTGACAAGGAGAAGGTGACAAATGGATTTGCCTCAGTTCATGTTGTTACTCTGTGTTTTGTACAAAATGTACATGTACATGAATGTAATGGCAATATGAATTCCATTTTTAACCTGTTTATTTGTTTTTGCTACAGTCCCCAAGTGATGATAATGTTTACTTCCTAAACACATTGTATGGTTTCATTTAGGAACTGTATGTTCCTATTTCCAACAGGCAATGTTTGCATCGATTTTGTCTTTGTTGATCCCCATCTTATCACAGATCCATTAGGTAAGTGGCATATTACCGTACACAATGTGCACAAATTTGCAAGTTTAGCAAAGTACCTCACTTTGGGTAATTCAGTTCCCATGTAAATGACAAAAAATTCTCCATAAATTTTAATCATGGTATAACACACGGGTTCCATGTCATGATGTCTGAAGGAAAATGTGTTGCTTTTCATGGTTGAAACTAAACACAGCCACTCAACAAACTCCCCCAACCAGACTCAAGATCAAGACGGAAAAGAAACTGGATTATGAGATGTATCAAAATAAGATGTCCATTGCGCCTGGTTTGAGGGAAATGTACGGACATTCTTGCCAGCAATGATACAGATGATCATCAAAGACCTATTGTTGCATGAGAAATTTTTTCAGATTTCTCCACTCTCATATCATAAATTTATAGACAAGTTCAATTGACTTTTCTACATCTCAGTCCACGCATTTTCATTACTTTTTATAGGTAAAACTCGAGGGAATAACATTCGGAGTTAATGGCCCCTATACTGTATTGCTCTTTGTTGATGGAAAGCACGCATGGGACTCAAAATGGATGTTGTAATGTTATATATTGCAACATTTGAGAAGTTTAATACACTGCCTTTAAAGTTAAAGGGACAACACCGTTAGCCATGGTCTTCATGATTTTTTCCTCATGTACGTACACTGGCCTGAGACGTGCAACTTGGATCCGGAGAGTTTACGCTGGTTAACTATTGCATATCACACTCATTGGAAATTCAGCCACTGTCTGCATGCTGATACATTCTCTGGTCTCAATGTAACCAAATTACTAAGAATTCTGTTTAAAAATCCCTTCCAAACCACGTGAAATTATGGATATTAAGTTGACAAATGATGTCAACGATCTAGAATTAATCATCCACATTCCAGTTATCAGATTTCATAGGAAGACAGGAAATTTGAGATCAGCATTTATAATTCTATAAGCCGATGGCAAAGAAATCTAATACTGTAATCATGCCAAAAGAAATTTTCTTGGTCTCCTTTTTTTCAAGAAGTAAATGGATACTTTTGGTTTTGAACAACCACTATGACTCAGTTTGGGTTTTTATTTCAGACCCATGCAGTTTTACAGCGGTTTCTAAAAACATGGGTAACTTCTAGGACATGCAGCAATATCTATGAAAGGCAACTTGTGCAAATTTTTAATGGCCATCTCTAAATTTCAATCTAAAAAAATTTCAATCTCGATCTAAAGCTTTTCCTTCGTGTAACCGGAAAAAGTAATTCAACATAGCAATTGAATAATATCAATGTGTTTAAAAAGATCATATCGTTCCCCTGTTGTCAATTACTTGAATGAATTTTTGACATAATTCAATTGCCAATAATTCAAGATTACTCATTCCAAGAAAAAGGGTAATCTAATTTTCAATTTTCATGAATTTTCCAGTATTATTGTAGTTATAGGAATGGATGATGTCAAATATTTTGATAAGGAATGAGCAGTGAGAAGAAGGGATATTTGGCAATGAACTGCAACAACACTGCTTCAGCCAGACCGGTGTACCAGAAGACAAGGGTTTCCTTTAGCTTGTGGTCAATTCATACACCACATCCCTGACATAAGCATCAAATCACTTCACAACTAAACACCTCCATCATTCCCTTCACAATTTACAGGTCACAGAAACTAACACAACAAAACCAAATTGACATGGGCAACACATTTTTCCTCGCTCCTTTGCTCGTGTGTGACAGAGTCGTAACACAGAGAATTGTGTAATTATACTGTGGATACATACCTCAAGGCACGTCAACTGATGCAAGTCAATTGAGTAGATATAAAACAATCTCAAATCAATGTCATGTCAGTAACGAAGGTATACAATCATGCTACAAGCTACAAATGAACACAGCACCAGACGATCTGAAGTTAACACACAAATATCTGCATATTACCTCAGACATGAACTAAAACTAAGTCAACATCACGCAGAGTTCCAAAATGCTTTCACCTAACTACTTGAGATTGGCAACAGACAGAAGGCCACATTCATGCAGATACCTCAAACTTGTCATGAAGCCCAAATATTAATCTCTCAAAAAAACAAGGGCTATGACAAAAGAGGCACACAGTTTAGCAAAGTTCACCTGAATCTAGAAAGAGGTATATCTTTGTGCTCCGAAATGTCAGTTTTCATAGATGCAATTGACACACCATCATGCTCCTAATTTGAAATTTGAAATTTGACTAATGGACACAGTTATGTAGCCAGAGATGCAGCCACAGACTAACAAACCACACACGTATCACACAAAGGTTCACTACCTTCAGCTGTTTTAAAACTTCCTCCCGTTGTTTCCTATCAGGAGAAAGTGGCGCCAACTCGTGCGACCTGTTCAAGAAGGGGTCATGCTGGAAGAAAGGACCAAAGATGGAGAGGTAAGAGGGATGCAGGGAGAAGAGAGAAATGAAAGAAAGGGTTTTTAAAGTGGCCAAGTGTCATCTTCTCTGCTGTGCAGGCCAACGAAGAAGAACAGGACACATGGCGTAACCCAGCACAGCAACTTATGTTTCTCTTTCTGTGCTACGTCAGTGGTGGACAAGCAAGCAATCTCCATAAATATAAAGGGCACTAAGACCCCTCTGGGGAAAAAGGCTCAGAGGTAACGCTGTTGCCAGGATGCTGAGGTATCGGTGAAAGTATGACTGGATGAGTAGAGGACTGGGAAAACTATAGATGACAGCAGGAGTGGTGAATATGCCAGAGACAATGGCTGATATTCATAAAAGTTAGCAAATGCTTTTACATGTACTTAAGATTTGCACAGCCAGGCCCAATGTAAATGTACTACAAAACTTGAAGGAAAAGCATTTGCTAGCTTTTATAAATACCAGCCATTGGCTGATATTCATAAAAGTTAGCAAATGCTTTCGCTCAAGTTTTGTGGTACATTTACATTGGACTCGCTGTGCAAATCTTTAGTAAAAGCATTTGCTAACTTTTATGAATACCAGCTGCTTTGCCATTCAAAGCAATGGCTGGTATTTATAAAAGTTAGCAAATGCTTTTCCTTCAGATTTGCACAGCGAGGTCTAATGTAAATGTACTACAAAGCTTGAAGGAAAAGCATTTGCTAGCTTTTATAAATATCAGCCAATGTCTCTGCAGCACTTGGCAGAGCGTAAACCCCTTGAAGCACACAATCATGGTAATCATACTAAATCATGGTCATAGAGGGTGAATTGTATCATCACTAACTAATACACGAGAGATGACGTTGAAATGCTTTGGAAGTCAATCACAAATGTTAGCACCAAACATGTTTTGACGCTTATGTCCAATGAAGGTCAAGCCACATCAACGATGAGCTGGATTATACAAAAATTTATTATTAGATTTTTCACCAGTTGGCCTTGTGAGGCCACTGGACAGTTAATGGACAACATTAGAGTTACGACAATTTATGACCCAGTAATTATCATCACTAATTATTGGCATGGTGGTGATTACTGGGGTCATAATAGTCATCAAAAGGGTCTTATGGGGTTGATGAATTGCACAGTGGTAATGGAATCTTGTTGATGTAGATTGGTGCATGTACCAGCGATGTGATCACTGCTGTCGTATCCTGTCGGGTGGTGTTCAGTACCATGTATGGGCACGCTAAATTCAAAATTCCTGATAAATCATTCATTTGTATTGGCAATTCTCCCCAATGGTAAGGCAGCAATGTGAACTTTTTCAGCATGGATGAGCTTGCTGGGCTGACATGAAAGGATCCTTCTCTGTATGACTATGGCATTTCAAGTGTCCTCGTGCTTGACGAGGATAGACCAGAATACAAATCTGACCTTTCCAAACTTCTAGCCAGACCAGTGGAATCAGTTATTCATTCACTGGATGTGCATGGTTTCTCAATGGATGTTCAAATGACATGAAGAATGCCTTCAATGGATATGCACTGTCTGTGTATCTTTTTTCAATCCAACGCGACTGTGAAATACTTATGAGGCTGATTTTATGACGGATTCAACCAAAATGAAATTCCAACAACGTCTGACGCCACAGGCACCTGACAAGTCATAAACACTGGTTGTGAAGTGCATTAAAATGACAGGAACAAGCATAACTCCATTACATGAAGATACGATTGCCTTAACACACACTGGCAGACTTGGCAGACAAGGATTACTTTGCCCCACACTGGTCGCACTCATGGCGTCGATCATGGAAAAACTGTCAGACAATCCAACTCCTCTGGGCCAGACTAACACGTCGATCCCCAAAGGACATGGCAGACCATCAGGAGTAATTGAGAAACTGATAAAACATGGCATGTCCAAATAGCCTTAATATATTCTTCATAGGGGTTCTTTCTATATTGGCAAGAGGATCGGACACACGTGACAATTCAAAAGACCTGTCACTTAGCAGAGCATCCTTATAAGCCAAATGGATACCTTGCTGCTCTGGACACAGATTTGAGCTACCTTGCAGTTCATCCTTTTCGATCTGAAGACTTTGTTAATTTCACCTTCAGATCGTAAGGATGAACTACAAGGTGGCTCAAATCTGTGTCCAAAGTCTGGAAGCTTTGCCAAGAAGGACGGCAATGAAAAGCTGCTTTTGCAGTTCCTACAGCATTCGATTTGTCAGCAACGAGCGTTATGGACACTCACTCGGAACTGAAATTGACAACCTTGGTCTGCTTTGGACTCGTAGATCAACCCTCAGCTGTGCATTTCTGTACCAATCTCTCCCATACATTGAGATTGTGTATCAACGGCTGTGTAAATTGGGGTAATTGTATTCCAAGCTTTGAAAATAACCAGCAATCACTGCAAGAGATGAGATACGACCCAAGTGGCAAGACATCCCCACGATCGAGATACGACCCAAGTGGCAAGAACAGACACCAATACTTTCCAGAGAGAGGAACTTACTTGCATCAGCCAATCTGACATGCAACTTCTCACAGTGCCCATGGGTACACTCCAGCAAATTTGAATATAGCAGAAGTGTACCTGAGAGTGCTGTTACAAGATTTACCAGCACATATCTAGGCGGTGGCATCTTCAAGTTTAAGAAAACACTTCACTTTCTTCAGGGACCGAGTGTTTCTTCTCAGACAACCTGACACCATGAAAAATCAATTCTTTTCACTTCAACTTAGAACAAAAAATTCTACTTCCTGTACACTACCAGTATGTGCATCATCCACATAGATAGAGTGAAATTCAACATGAAATCCTTCACAGGGAGATTCACTTCAACTTGAATAACAGCTGCCATATGAACATTATGTACATTACAACACAGTTGTCTACACTCTAGTTACATTGGAATAGTCCTTGCATTTCTCTAAGAAGATGGTGTTGTATCCTTTTGCAGGATATTATCTTGAAACTCAGCACTAAGATGACACCTTGTGGGAGTTACCTTATTTTAAACAAATCTTTGAAGTTTCATTGCCTTGTTTGCAGAAATGAATCAAAGAGTTACATGAAAGCAATGGTGCTGTCAGCATCAGGTACATGTACACTGGCAATGAGGAAAATGGTGAAAGAATACTGTCCCAGGCAATGAAACAACAAATGTTATGGTGAAATCAACATCATCAACCAGCCTTCTTGCACGTTTGTGCCCACTCTACCAAACAAACATCTTCCTCTATTGTCATTGCCATTCCTGGCAAATCTTGCAACAACTTTCCAATGCAACCTTTTTCGATCATTACTCTCAAGAATTGTTTTCAAGTTGTTACACTTCATTTTCATTCCAACAGCTTTTTTCTCCTGGTTTCCGTAGAAATGAAGCCCCATGTTCTGTTCTACAAGAGAGCCTTTATTTGAAGACACAGCTGGGAAATAACACTAAGAACATTTTTACGACGTCCATTAGGTGCGTAACACAACAAGTGCATCCAATTTCTTGGCAAACTCGTCCGAGCAGAAGAGATACCGTAACACAGCAATTTGCTTCAGGACAAAAACCTGATGATGTTCTGATATCAAAAGGAATGAGGAAGCACTCAACGAATTGGTAGCTACGGGACAATGTTTGATTAGGAAGGACAATTCATTTTGTGAGATGCTGCATAATCTAATGAGTTTATGCATCACTCGTAACGCTCTGGTTACGAAGCCACGTCCTCAAGGTGTTGTTCAGAGGGGTAGTATTTTGCTAAATTGTCACCAAGGAGTCAATGCCAGATGCTTGTTACGTCGAGCACATGTGTCATCTACATGTAGATTAAAAGAAGTGCATTCCAAGAGGAACTTGAGGTACTTTCTGCCGCGTCAAATCAGTCCCCTGCCCTCCCATCTTCGATGGTCGAAGGCCGATCTGCTATCCACTGCGTTACACCGCACATCAGCCTTCGAGAAATTGACCGGTCCACGGCGTATCTGCCGCCTCGAGAAGAAGAGGCCAATCAGAATCGGTGTTGTAAAATTTGAATCGTGGTACAAAGAGTGGTAGCCGAAGACCCGATATAAACTGCAATATGACTGGTCGCCCGGTAAAGTTGGCATCGTGCCAAGATACGCCGCCGACTGGTCTATTTCTCGAAGGGTGATGTGCGATGTAACGTAGTGGTGAGCAGATCGGCCTTCGATTATCGAAGATGCTGCCCTCCTAACGTTCCACAGAATGAGTACAACAGAGCGCTATGAGGGCAGGGGACCAGTCTACAGCCAAATGACAGGAGCCAAGGGAACCTCACAAACACCATCTTGCAGGGCACGGTGGACGGTATCCGAAAATGCTGGTGACCTAACAGGATCTGCATGGATGACGTTGGACACTTGATAGGAAGAAAGAGGAAAGGGAACATCATCCTGCAAGGCAGAGTGGAAGGTATCTGGAAATGCTGGTGACCTAAGAGGATCAGCATGGACAACATTAGAGATTGGACAGGAAGAAAGACTGGAGACCTTATAGAGGAGAGGACAGCATGGTGCCAGGGAGCCTCAATGGCTACGTATGGCACACAAAAATGGGGGACCACGATGATGATGATGAAAAGAGGTCGATCAATATGCCCCATTACCCTCTAAAAACATCACAGCTACATGTATGCTGCTGCTGCTGCTGCTGCTGCTTTGTCATATACATGTACAACACATTTTGTCGGATGACATACAGATCTTAATTAGCGTCTTTCTCTATGAAGAACAGAGTGACAACAGTGAAAGACAGCAGTGGCTATCAAGATCATATAGATCACTGTGTATAATTACATATATACAACTAATCCACTTGGTTGCCATGGTAATCCACCATCACATCAAGTATTAAACAACAACGACAAAACCTGCTATTCTTTTTTGAATTCTACTATTTGTAGAGTCTCATTAATTTATTTACTGACATGATGCTTGCATGTAGGGTTGAGCAAAGTAAATGTTGTCACAGTAACGTGTATCACAACAGAACTGTCTGGTATTCTAAATGGTGGATCGATATCCAACATGCTGGTAATTAATTGTAAAATTCATTTCTTTGCGTTTCCCATTTGATCTAGTTTTCATTCATGACAGCAAGAGGCACATCATGACACCAAGATTCACTGAGAGTGAAACTGATAGAATGTACACATTCTACACGATTATCGGTTCTGCTTTTGTAAGACTGTGTTGCCAAGAGACAAGTTTGAGGTACATGTACCTCGAGTCTTTAGATATATAGTAGAAAAGACAGAGAGGATCGAGGGCAACATGCCGATGCTCAGTCAGCCTTACCTTCTGCTGCTGAGCTCAAGTAACAGAAGAAACGAAGCGCTGATTGGAACAGCAAGAACTCAAGATTTGAAACATAAAAACACTGAGAAGAGTTGAAAAGGACAACAGTACTGACATTACATATTGTCATACCTTTGGCATGTTTGGGGTATCCACAGCTTTTTTAAGCATAATTGATCTCATTCTATTTTTCATATCATCCAGGCGACTAAGAGAAGATGACCTTTGATTTGAGCCTCTGTGGTCATTTTTTGCACTACGTGTCGACAAGCTCCGTGATATACTTCTAAAGGAATATTGGGTATATCGTTCCCTAAATCGCCTTAATGGATTTTTGCCCAATGAGGGACTACCGGATGAACGTTCTAGCGTGCTTTGCGGCGACTGACATGGGGAGTTCTCCACCGAGTATTTCCTCTGTCCATCAATTTGTACGACATCGTCAGAAAAAGAAACACGACTTGAGTTCGAATTATTGCGACTACGCAATCCATGAAAACATCTTTTGGGACTCTCTGAGTTCGTTCGAGTTCTTTCCTGTTTCATTGCTTTATCACATTCTGGAGAACATTTTGAAGTGTTTTCATCCAAATTTGAACT
>NMRB01000261.1:209729-221572 GCA_002633025.1 Notospermus geniculatus | reverse complement strand
GTATCTTTTTTCAATCCAACGCGACTGTGAAATACTTATGAGGCTGATTTTATGACGGATTCAACCAAAATGAAATTCCAACAACGTCTGACGCCACAGGCACCTGACAAGTCATAAACACTGGTTGTGAAGTGCATTAAAATGAAATGAACAAGCATAACTCCATTACATGAAGATACGATTGCCTTAACACACACTGGCAGACTTGGCAGACAAGGATTACTTTGCCCCACACTGGTCGCACTCATGGCGTCGATCATGGAAAAACTGTCAGACAATCCAACTCCTCTGGGCCAGACTAACACGTCGATCCCCAAAGGACATGGCGGACCATCAGGAGTAATTGAGAATCTGATAAAACATGGCATGTCCAAATTGCCTTAATATATTCTTCATAGGGGTTCTTTCTATATTGGCAAGAGGATCGGACACACGTGACAATTCAAAAGACCTGTCACTGAGCAGAGCATCCTTATAAGCCAAATGGATACCTTGCCGCTCTGGACACAGATTTGAGCCACCTTGCAGTTCATCCTTTCGATCTGAAGGTGAAATTAAGAAAGTTTGGAAGCTTTGCCATGAAGGACGGCGATGAAAAGCTGTTTTTGCAGTTCCTACAGCATTCGATTTGTCAGCAACGAGCGTTATGGACACTCACTCGGAATGGAAATCGAGAACCTTGGTCTGCTTTGGGCTCGTAGATCAACCCTCAGCTGTGCATTTCTGTACCACCCTCTACCATTCATTGAGATTGTGTATCAACGTCTGTGTAAATTGGGGTAATTGTATTCCAAGCTTTGAAAATAATCAGCAATCACTGCAAGAGATGAGATATGAGCCAAGTGGCAAGACATCCCCATTCAAGAACGGACACCAATACTTTCCAGAGAGAGGAACTTACCGTACTTGCATCAGCCAATCTGACATGCAACTTCTCACAGTGCCCACGGGTACACTCCGACAAATTTGAATATAGCAGAAGTGTACCTGAGAGTGCTGTTACAAGATTTACCAGCACATATCTAGGCGGTGGCATCTTCAAGTTTAAGAAAACACTTCACTTTCTTCAGGGACCGAGTGTTTCTTCTCAGACAACCTGACACCATGAAAAATCAATTCTTTTCACTTCAACTTAGAACAAAAAATTCTACTTCCTGTACACTACCAGTATGTACATCATCCACATAGATAGAGTGAAATTCAACATGAAATCCTTCACAGGGAGATTCACTTCAACTTGAATAACAGCTGCCATATGAACATTATGTACATTACAACACAGTTGTCTACACTCTAGTTACATTGGAATAGTCCTTGCATTTCTCTAAGAAGATGGTGTTGTATCCTTTTGCAGGATATTATCTTGAAACTCAGCACTAAGATGACACCTTGTGGGAGTTACCTTATTTTAAACAAATCTTTGAAGTTTCGTTGCCTTGTTAGCAGAAATGAATCAAAGAGTTACATGAAAGCAATGGTGCTGTCAGCATCAGGTACATGTGCACTGGCAATGAGGAAAATGGTGAAAGAATGCTGTCCCAGGCGATGAAACAAACATTATGGTGAAATCAACATCATCAACAGCCTTCTTGCACGTTTGTGCCCACTTCTACCAAACAAACATCTTCATCTATTGTCATTGCCATTCCTAGCAAATCTTCCAACTACTTTCCAATGCAACCTTTTTCGATCATTACTCTCAAGAATTGTTTTCAAGTTGTTACACTTCATTTTCATTCCAACAGCTTTTTTCTCCTGGTTTCCTAAGAAATGAAGCCCCATGTTCTATTCTGGAAAAGCGCCTTTATTTGAAGACACAGCTGGGAAATAACACTAAGAACATTTTTACGACGTCCATTAGGTGCGTAACACAACAAGTGCATCCAATTTCTTGGCAAACTCGTCCGAGCAGAAGAGATACCGTAACACAACAATTTGCTTCAGGACAAAAACCTGATGATGTTCTGATATCAAAAGGAATGAGGAAGCACTCAACGAATTGGTAGCTATGGGACAATGTTTGATTAGGAAGGACAATTCATTTTGTGAGATGCTGCATAATCTAATGAGTTTATGCATCACTCGTAATGCTCTGATTACGAAGCCAAGTCGTCAAGGTGTCGTCAGAGGGGTAGTATTTTGCTAGATTGTCACCAAGGAGTCAATGCCAGATGCTTGTTACGTCGAGCACATGTGTCATCTACATGTAGATTAAAAGAAGTGCATTCCAAGAGGAAATTGAGGTACTTTCTGCCACGTCAAATCAGTCCCCTGCCCTCCTAACGTTCCACAAAACAAGTACAACAGAGCACTATGAGGGCAGGGGACCACTCTACAGCCAAGTGACAGGAGCCAAGGGAACCTCACAAACACCATCTTGCAGGGCACGGTGGACGGTATCCGAAAATGCTGGTGACCCACATCATAGCACACATCATCCTGCAAGGCAGAGTGGAACGTATCCGGAAATGCTGGTGACCTAACAACATTAGAGAGATTGGACAGGAAAAAAGACTGGAGACCTTATAGAGGAGAGGACAGCATGGTGCTTGCAAGTGGAGGGGGCCTCAATGGCATGAATGGCACACCAAAAATGGGGGACATGATGATGATGATGGAAAGAGGTCGATCAATATGCCCCATTACCCTCTAAAAACATCACAGCTACATGTATGCTGCTGCTGCTGCTGCTGCTGCTTTGTCATATACATGTACAACACATTTTGTCGGATGACATACAGATCTTAATTAGCGTCTTTCTCTATGAAGAACAGAGTGACAACAGTGAAAGACAGCAGTGGCTACCAAGATCATATAGATCACTGTGTATAATTACATATATACAACTAATCCACTTGGTTGCCATGGTAATCCACCATCACATCAAGTATTAAACAACGACAACAAAACCTGCTATTCTTTTTTGAATTCTACTATTTGTAGAGTCTCATTAATTTATTTACTGACATGATGCTTGCATGTAGGGTTGAGCAAAGTAAATGTTGTCACAGTAACGTGTATCACAACAGAACTGTCTGGTATTCTAAATGGTGGATCGATATCCAACATGCTGGTAATTAATTGTAAAATTCATTTCTTTGCGTTTCCCATTTGATCTAGTTTTCATTCATGACAGCAAGAGGCACATCATGACCCCAAGATTCACTGAGAGTGAAACTGATAGAATGTACACATTCTACACGATTATCGGTTCTGCTTTTGTAAGACTGTGTTGCCAAGAGACAAGTTTGAGGTACCTAGTCTTTAGATATAGCAGAAAAGACAGAGGAGGGAGGGCAACAGGCCGATGCTCAGTCAGCCTTACCTTCTGCTGCTGAGCTCAAATAACAGAAACGAAGCACTGAAATCTTGATTGGAACTGCAAGAACTCAAGATTTGAAACATAAAAACACTGAGAAGGGTTGAAAAGGACAACAGTACTGACATTACATATTGTCATACCTTTGGCATGTTTGGGGTATCCACAGCTTTTTTAAGCATAATTGATCTCATTCTATTTTTCATATCATCCAGGCGACTAAGAGAAGATGACCTTTGATTTGAGCCTCTGTGGTCATTTTTTGCACTACGTGTCGACAAGCTCCGTGATATACTTCTAAAGGAATATTGGGTATATCGTTCCCTAAATCGCCTTAATGGATTTTTGCCCAGTGAGGGACTACCGGTTGAACGTTCTAGCGTGCTCTGCGGCGACTGACATGGGGAGTTCTCCACAGAGTATTTCCTCTGTCCATCAATTTGTACGACATCGTCAGAAAAAGAAACACGACTTGAGTTCGAGTTATTGCGACTCCGCAATCCATGAAAACATCTTTTGGGACTCTCTGAGTTCGTTCGAGTTCTTTCCTGTTTCATTGCTTTATCACATTCTGGAGAACATTTTGAAGTGTTTTCATCCAAATTTGAACTGGATGCCTGGCTTGAATTTGAACTCAGTCTGCTCTGGTGTCCTTGACTTAGTTTATTATCTGGACTTAACAGCTCAGCTGGGGCAATCTCCTTCAAAGTCGCTTTTGGACTCCCTGAATTACCGGTACTTTGTACATGGTCCTGTTTTACAGGTTTTACATCATCCACTGACCCATTTTCATCCAGATTTGTTGTTGGTCTCTGACTCAGTTTTGAACACTGTCCACTACTCTGACCTGAACTGACCCCTGACCTATCATGTCCAACTCGAGAACTTAACTGCGAAGCAAGTGCAATTTCTTTCAAAGTCAACTTTCCTCCAGTTCTAACATCACAATTTTCATCACTTTTTTTCAACTTATAATGTAACGAACATTTCAATCTCACGATATCACTAAGATCTATCTTATCACATTCCAGCCTACCACCTCCCTCACAACTGAGATCCTCCTCCCTGCAGTCTGTGTCATGTCGCACTTGCTCAAATCTTCGGTTATTCCTTGCTGCAACCCCAGATGAAACATCATTAACATGTGTCACTTTCTGGGCAGGCTCAACTTGAGTTCCCTCCACTTTTCCATCCTTCTCATCCGTTCTCTTGGCCGACCCCAACAGTCTGCCTACAGTCCCTTCCATAACCCTTTTTCCACCCTCTTGGTCCACATCACCACCACCTCCATCAGCTCCCTCCATCACCTCACCAGGCTCCAATTTAGACTCCTCATTTCCCATCTCGGTTGACTACCTAAGAAACGTGCTGTTACTCATGCTTCACACCTAGAAATCCACGAAGAATGCACGTACTTTACATATTCACAACAACACACTCCTAAATGCGTATAAGCATCACTCGCCCGAGCTTGTAATTGTTCACTTGCGCAGATTGTTGAGTAAATCACAAATGAACACCACGAATTATTGATCCACGCGTCTCTCTCAGCTCCGACTGATGATCAAGCCACAAAGGGAAGCCATGCCTTAAGTTAAACTACAAACCATAATCCATTACGTTAAGACAGCAACGTTGGCATATTGTTTGAAGGCCAATGCCCTGCATTTGTAACCACTTCCATTAGAAACCGCTAACTGAAGTGATTTCACCAGGAGAGATCAGAGACAGCAGCAACTCATCACATCAGCACCATGGAACGAGAGAACCAGGAGACTTCCACTTTCCTAATCCTGCTTTCATTGAAAATCCATACAAACACTCCAAGGTGATGATTTGGAGAAAGCTGATGTCCTTGGTTCCTGTTTGATCAGTCACTCATCCCAAGAAGGAACACTATCCAAAATCACTGCGTCTCGAGGAGAAAATTAATCATCCAGCTACACGCAGCGGTACTCCTATGACGAACCAAGACATCTCCTGAATGGGGGAGATCCACCCACACCTAAAGAATATTGTCATATAATCGAGCAATGGTCTCGAATGATACATAAGCCAGCCTCGAAAGAAACCACTGATTTTCATAACCAGTCGCTTCTTCCCCAGAGGAATGGCCTTAGCAACGAGAATACACGAGTCAAATTCAACCAATTTCATCTCGACAAGAAACCAACTTCGGTAAGATGTTTGAAAAGCAACAAGTGATTGAAGATATGTTTGAAATTCAACACATGGTCCGTTACGTTTCGGTTGGAGCTGATGAATGAAGAGGAATATGGTAAAGATCTACATATTGATAGATCAAGACAAATCAATTCCATGACCACGCATCAGTGATGCAACGCATGATCACCACACTGCTTCCTGAGAATGAGAATAAGATAGGCACTACCACATCTATCACCGTTTCCCTTTTAATCTTAATCCTGGTCATTGGCTACAGAAATGATGAATTTGCGACAAACCGGCTGGGCCCTAAATCCTGAGTTATGATATTGGTAAACATTGTCACTAATGTCAGAGCCGCTGGAAAGGCTTTGGGCTGTATTGTAAGCAGGCTGATGCAAGGTCATCCATGATTGATTCTGGAATTAACCCAATAATCCTTTTAAACATCACTCATTCATGTCAGCGGAAGAAGGTTAACTCCTCCAGTGCCAGAAGCAAGCACAAATATTTCAGGACAGGCTAATGCCACAATGGAGCCATGAGGATCAATATTTCACATCCATACGACTTCCAGTACCAAAAAATAGCAACCATAAACATGGCAATACTGACATAAACATCCGCATAGGAAAACACCAAAAGACTATATGATGAGTGGAACACCATATTTTAGTCCTCTGGAGAGTCAAGTATCTGGAAAAATCACCAATCATGTACCAGAGAAACAATGGAGCAGACATAATCTATGACTTCTGTGTAGATTCCATTGAGAATTCAACTGCAGAGAGTCGCTGAAGCAGAATGGTACAATCTCCCATAAAAGAACACATCAATCCGGCTTCCTTTTTTACCATCACAAGAGTTAATTCACCGAGGCAAGACCAAGAGAACTTCATGGAGAGCAAGCAAATGACTTTAGACCAGTGTTCTGATAAACGATGTTGTGTGTCAGAATAAAAAGTAACAATTGGCCACCCGTCCTCTCATCATGCATTATCAATAAACAATTTGATAGAGCTGCCACCTCGAGTAACGGCTCAGACCATGACGTCTGTTCTGTGTGGTGCAACAGTAATATTGGGCTGTGAATAATTGTTTTGGAGTTGGCTTCTGCGGCCAAGTACATACGGTGTGCAAGCAACACACAATAGTAAACAGCAACTTCCTGATCTGATCCAAATCAAATATGTTTTTTAAAAGGTAGGCCCCCGGTACATGCGGCCTTCCACATCTTTGCATGCAGCACTCCTTGCCCACCCAAGTCACCACACCCACTGTGCCATGATTAGTACTGCTAATCTTCGGAAGCTTTCCTGATCACATGTCATCACCAATTAGCAATGCAGAATAATCATCTAGAAGAATGATTATCTAGAAGGTGTCGAGATTCATATTAACACTGAATTAGAACTTGGAGGATAATTCCTCCAAGGTTATAACATTCTAGTTGCTCTGGGAAAAAGTCAAGTTTTAAAGATGGCCGACTAGCAGCCATATTTGAAGACCAATCAAGCCAAAATTTGCTCCCAATTAGGGCTTATTTGTTCAAAACAAGGCCAGTTCTTCACTCAAAACATTTTGGACATCAAAAACCTTCGGCAAGAATTCCTATATTCCTTGGAAATCTTTTAGAAAGTTTCTAATCAATGATTTGCATCCAAGCAATGCCAAGAGATGAACAGGACATGGAGGACTCTGAATACGGTTGAAAGAGATACTCTCAGCAATATAACTCCTTTCATCTCTCAACATCCATCAGAAAACGATCCCACTGAGAACCATGTCAACGGAAGCCAGCAGACAGTTAGCCCCGTATAAACCACCTGCACCATCAGACAAAATGACACCTATTCCCTCTTTAGGAATAAATAAGCTTGCCTTGCCCAGTTATCATCAGCTAATCGTAACTATGAACGTATAACATTTCGGAGAAAGGCGATGGAAATGTAAATAGCCAGCGAAGACTCAGACCGAGGAAATGCTCAAGTTTCAACCAATCCTTCCAAACACAGCGTTGCAATCAATGATATACCCACTTGAAGCTGTATCTATAGCAAAATCCCCGATGCCAGGGGAGTCGGTGAAACTCTGCCTAAAACTCATAAATCATCCAATGTTGCCGAATTCAGATTGAAACATAATCTCATTAAAACAACAAGAAAGCCGCATGGAAGCAACTTAATGCAATTTGAATCCCAGATGAAGGAATTAAACAAACGCTAGACGGATACATAACGAAATTTCCTTTACTCCCATGAGATATTTGAGACTTAGCAAATCAAACGAAGTAAATCATCCCTTTGACATAGAATCAGTGTAAATAATAGTGTTGGTAATCATTAGAGAGAGGTTGGGTTGGTAACTAATGGATTATTGACGTACATCGAGGCATGAAATGTACAGGGTTCATGCCTGGCATATACAAAATGTGCATCCAGCAATCCAGCAAAACACGAAAGACTTTAATCTCTCTATTGTCTGCTTATGTTGTTCTGAAACAATCCATTTGTGCAAGACTTATAATCTGACCAGCCACTGTTATTCCCTATTAACTCCATCTCATTTGTGCGAGACTTATAATCCGACCAGCTACTGGTATTCCTCTTATTCCTCTTAACAACCTTCTCACCTTCCCCAAATGCTACCACTCCAGCCATGCCAGCTGTAATCCCATTGAAAATGATTGACACTTTATGCTTGATTGCAAGGTAAGGCCTCACCACATATCAAAAGGAAATTCATCACCTGATTTCACGGAGGGATTCAGATGTCACGGGAGCAACGGAAGATCCAATGTGTCCTATTGTCACCATCGAAACCAATCAAGACCGTCTTCCCCGCGGGCCGACGACATTTTCCAATACATGACAGACAACTTCTGCATTCTGGATAAATCCCCCAGGGGCTAATGGGGCATGCAAAGTCAAGGAAAATATCAATATTGTCTTTGTCTGTGTCACTCTGGACTGATGAGAATGAAAAGGTAGCAAATGATATCTTTCGATGGAAAAAAACGAACAAACGTCCAATCCGATGTAGGAACTGCAGAAAGCAATAAGAACGCAGCAAGCAAATATTACAAATTGGATCCGACAGACTCCAATACAAGTCAATTTTGTGCCATGATGCCTACTGCAAACCATGAAGGCTCCAATGCGCCGCTGACAATCAGACATAGGAGTAATTATTTTTTTGTGTGAATGTTTATACAGTTTTATAAAACAACTCAAAGTAAACAACACTGTGTATGAACAGCAGAAGGCAGAAGATGAATTCGGGTAAAAAGAATCACAGCTGATGATGAGCTGTCGCCAAGTTGATGATTTGTATCAGACAAAATGACAGAGGAACCTTTACCAGACATCACATGACAAATCATGCCCAAAACTTTTGAGATTAGAAGCAAAAGTCAATTACATCATTACTGGAAAAGAAGAGAATTCACTGAAAGAGTAGGCCTAGATGAAAAGTGAGCACAATATGAGGGGAAATAACTGGCATCCTTCGTAACACGATCATAAGACATCTCTGATTAAATCATCTCGTAGATGCTGCCCAACTTTAACAACCATACCACTAACCCATCCACTGCAATCAGCTCAACAACCACAGACGCAATTGAGAACACTGCATTACACAAGGCAAACAAATTAGATGAACGATTTCCACTTGTCACTTAGCACACCAAGGCAAGATGTGACATGCTCAAGATTAAACATCAACGCCTTATGGTAATTGCTTTGAATTTTCAGCCAAGCAATTTTCTGTGGTCTATAGCTAGCCGTTAGGTTAGTCGCAGATCCATTGTAATCCACAAGATACAAATCAGAGGAGCTTACATTATATTTGGATTTTGCCACCTAAGCAATTTCCTGTCATCTTCTAGTCACTAGTTGGCAAAAGGCGAGATACAAAGACGCAGTAATTTTACAAACTGGATCAGTTTAAATCACATTCAGATTTTGCCAACTTGGTTCAGCTCATGCTTGTGTTTGACAGCATCACTGACAACTCATACAGCTCTCTCTTCTCGGACATGTCAAATGAACTATTCTCGGCACTCCAATGAAAAAATGTGTCAAGCATTCGCGAATGACTATCAGCTTTAATGCAGTTACAAAATAAAAATGTCAATCTATAATTCATTGTACACTGACAAGAAAATGAAATTGCCTCATAAAAAAGGGATCAATATTTCATGTTAATCGAGTTGTCAGTCCCAACTATACAGTCAGGAACACACCAGAATATAACCATTGAACTTTACAATTCCATTTATACCTAAAGTAAATATTGCAGTGGACATTCCCATTACTACAAATCATTAGTCATAGTGAATTTCCATCAGTTCAATAAGAAGCCATGGACAGCATGTGATGCAGAGCAATTGTGAGAACAGAAAATGCCATTTGCTTTGAGGGTTTTTCTTTATCAATCAGAGTGTGCACCAATGCACTGAAACATGACTGTGACCAGAGTGATGGTAAAGACTGCGGGAAGTGAATCACCATTATCCTGTCATCACAGCTGAAAGCAACCATTTTCATGGCACCAAGCTAGCACAACCAATTTCAAAGAATCACAGCTGAAACTGCCATCATAGACATGATAGATAAGGACTGCTGGAAATGTTACCATTTTCATGGTACCACAGCTGGAAATGTCACAATTTTCATAGTACCAGAGCAGGAAATGTTACCATTTTCATGGTACCACAGCTAGAAACGTCACCACTTTCATGGTACCAGAGCAGTAATTGTTACCATTTTCATGGTACCATAGCTGGAAATGTTACCATGGTATCATAACTGGAAATGTTACCATTTTCATGGTACCACAGCTCGAAGTGTCACCATTTTCATGGTACCAGAATAATAAATGAAATGTTATCATTTACATGGTACCAGAGCTGGAAATGTTACCATTTTCATGTTACCACACCTGGAAACGTTACCATTTTCATCATGGTACCATGAACAGAAGGAAAACAACTAGAAAGAAATGAAAAGAATGAAATGCAGTTCAGAAATTCTTCCCCTGTGTAGATTCTGGTGGCCCACTCGTATATTTCCTATCTGAAAGCCAATAAGCCTGAAGAGAATGACAAACACAATCCAAAGCAATCCACAAGCTATTGCCCTTTGAAGGAAAGAATTTGCAAGGAAGTCCTCAATACGTTATGAAGAAAATCCAGCAACATTGGCAATCAATATCACGATTCAACCAGCATCACTCACGTCAGTCGTTACAGCCTATGAGACTCGTGGTAGATACTGAGGGTGAACCCCAAGGTACCATGGCTTTACTCCCCTCCACAGACACAGCAAAAAACGTATTCAATCATTGATCATGATTGTATCCATGCAGTCTAATGGTTAGAGCCAGACTGATTCGATGAAAGCTTTCCAAAACACAGCGTAACACAGTGAAACAAATTCAAACATCCTGTTGTAACAGTAATTCCTCTTGAAACACAGACAGTAATGTTCCCAATAGGATAAGCTTGATTACTGTACGCGGAGTGGAACGCCCGTGCTGCTCACCATGAATGACAGTCAGCTGCAAATGTATCTGCTGGATTAGGATTGCGTGTTCCTGCATTACTTTGTGCTTGAACAGCACGCTGTTCAAGATCGCATCAAAAGATATTGGTGTCTTTTTACCCTTCGTGACCTGCATCATCAGTATTCAGTAAGCATCTTCTTTTCCTGATATGGATTCCAACAGTTCAGCAAAGGTCTTCAAACCCATGCTAATGTCATCATGTAGATAGTTAGAACTTTCTGAATATGTATGATACTTTCAGAGCATTAGAGGCCACCATGAATTCACACTATTTTGCCTCCTACCTTTGCCAGCAAACCTGAATTTCTTTGATTGTATATGAAAACACGCAAGATATATTCTCTCTTTATGGCCCCCGAATCTGCAACCGCTAGGAAAAGTCATCCAATATCTGCTGTGCGCCAACAAAGGGTCAATAGAAATGATAAATGGATATGGGTTAGAAACCCATTACCACTGGTCCAGAAGATGAGGCACATATCTCCACAGACAAAACCAATTCTTCTCATGTTTTTCAATGTAATAGATATCTATTCTTTTTCATCATGGTCTGCAAGGAAGCTCTAAATATTGGGGAATAAAAAATTCTGATGGCAATTGCGCCATCCTCAAGGCATGCCGTCGGCAACACTTGAGAACAAGCGGATATCTTTTTTGTAACAATCTGTGATTCTCTTGGAAGATTGAATGCCTGTAGGCTCACACGCAAGCAAATATTCACATCACGGTTCTGTAGTTTTGATGTAGGATAGAATTCCCAGCCTTTCATTATCGGCACCCTTGGGGTCGA
>NMRB01000261.1:179499-207583 GCA_002633025.1 Notospermus geniculatus | reverse complement strand
TACCATTTTCATGGTACCATAGTTAGAAATGTTACCATTTACATGGTACCACAGCTGGAAATGTTACCATTTTCATGGTACCACAGCTAGAAATGTTACCATTTACATGGTACCTGGACCTGGAAATGTTACCATTTTCATGGTACCACAGCTAGAAATGTTACCATTTACATGGTACCAGAGCTGGAATTGTTACCACTTTCATGTTACCACACCTGGAAACATTACCATTTTCATGGTACCATGAACAGAAGGAAAACAACTAGAAAGAAATGACAAGAATGAAATGCAGTTCAGAAATTCTTCCTCTGTGTAGAATCTGGTGGCCCACTCATACATTTCCTATCTGAAAGCCAATAAGCCTGAAGAGAATGACAAACACAATCCAAAGCAATCCACAAGCTATTGCCCTTTGAAGAAAGAATTTGCAAGGAAGTCCTCAATACGTTATGAAGAAAATCCAGCAACACTGGCAATCAATATCACGATTCAACCAGCATCAGTCACGTCAGTCGTTACAGCCTACGAGACTCGTGGTACATACTGAGGGTGAACCCCAAGGTACCATGGCTTTACTCCCCTCCACAGACACAGCAAAAAACGTATTCAATCATTGATCATGATTGTATCCACGCAGTCTGATGGTTAGAGCCAGACTGATTCGATGAAAGCTTTCCAAAACACAGCGTAACACAGTGAAACAAATTCAAACATCCTGTTGTAACAGTAATTCCTCTTGAAACACAGACAGTAATGTTCCCAATAGGATAAGCTTGATTACTGTACGTGGAGTGGAACGCCCGTGCTGCTCACCATGAATGACAGTCAGCTGCAAATGTATCTGCTGGATTAGGATTGCGTGTTCCTGCATTACTTTGTGCTTGAACAGCACGCTGTTCAAGATCACATCAAAAGATATTGGTGTCTTTTTACCCTTCGTGACCTGCATCATCAGTATTCAGTAAGCATCTTCTTTTCCTGATATGGATTCCAACAGTTCAGCAAAGGTCTTCAAACCCATGGTAATGTCATCATGTAGATAGTTAGAACTTTCTGAATATGTATGATACTTTCAGAGCAGAAGAGGCCACCATGAATTCACACTATTTTGCCTCCTACCTTTGCCAGCACACCTGAATTTCCTAGATTTTATATGAAAACACGCAAGATATATTCTCTCTTTATGGCCCCCGAATCTGCAACCGCTAGGAAAAGTCATCCAATATCTGCTGTGTGCCAACAAAGGGTCAATAGAAATGATAAATGGATATGGGTTAGAAACCCATTACCACTGGTCCAGAAGATGAGGCACATATCTCCACAGACAAAACCAATTCTTCTCATGTTTTTCAATGTAATAGATATCTATTCTTTTTCATCATGGTCTGTAAGGAAGCTCTAAATATTGGCGGATAAAAAATTCTGATGGCAATTGCGCCATCCTTAAGGCATGCCGTCGGCAACGCTTGAGAACAAGCGGATATCTTTTTTGTAACAATCTGTGATTCTCTTGGAAGATTGAATGCCTGTAGGCTCACACGCAAGCAAATATTCACATCACGGTTCTGTAGTTTTGATGTAGGATAGAATTCCCAGCCTTTCATTATCGACACCCTTGGGGTCGACAAATGCTTTGAACTTACTTTAATTCTTTGGAATGAAAAGAATGAAAACAGTTGAAATGAACAGCCCTACTTTAATTCTTTGGAATGAACAGCCCTGCTTTAATTCTTTGAAATGAACAGCCCTACTTTAATTCTTTGGAATGAAACAGTCCTACTTCAATTCTTTCATGCTCTATTTTATTCAAGTAGAAGCACTAGAGAGAAGAAGTGAACTTCACTTCTGTCATTGATGTTCTGTACCTCAAATACGCCAGGTATTAATCAACGTACAGGCAATCCAAGTAATTATCAACAAGTGCTTTATTTCCATAATCCAATCATTGACAAGTGCTTTTTTAGAGCAATGAAAACAGAACCAAGTCTACAGAAAGAATCAACAAGCTATCGCACATATACATGTAACTTCACAGAAGAAGTCTGTCTTTCTCATCTTCATGCAGCACCATTATTAATTTGAGTTTTTCAAGTGCCATCCAGACAGTAGTCCGAGCCATACCATTGTCAATGAACCTCAGTAACCGATATCAATCCAGTACTATTCCTTCGAGCTCCAGAGAAGTGGTACATATAGCAGTAAGTGCAGGTACTTCATCAATTATAAGTGGAAACTGTTTGCGTAATGAATGAGCAGCATGTAAAAGAACCAGGGCAAGATTTAAAGGCAATTTCTCCCAACGGACATCATCCTGAGAAATTCCGTTTTGTGTGCGGTAATGAAGGGATCAAGGGAATGCTAAGAACCCGTGATGTTCTCAGGATGACGGACATTGGCAAAACTGGCTTCGAATTCAGCAAACTCTTTGAGGAGTATGTTACCACTCATCTTAGCAAGCTCCAGTGAAAGGAAAATGGTTCAACTATCACAAAGCATACCACGCACTTCGATATTGTTGAGGGACTTTTGCAATGTCAGGTATCTAACCACTGCCTTGGGTAGCGAGACTTCAGCGCTAACCAATGCTGACAGACCATGAACTATGCATCTTTGCCTAGAGTGAAAGAAGTATGGTTCAGCCGTCACATTGCATACCACTTTCATATTGTCGAACCACTTGTGCCCTGTCAAGTATCCAATCATTGTATTGGGCAGTCAGACATCAGCGCTAACTATTGCTGACATTTCGAATAACAAAGCAATGCAACAAGCTGAAATGAACATGCTCACATCAATTTTGGTATCGCATGCCAGAATCCAGTTTGTGATCAGGAAATGGTCATAAAGGACACAGGGGTCTAAGTTCGAGTCCTTTTATGGGTCAATCAATAAAACCAATACCTATATCAAACAAATATGTTTCTGAAGTATTTTCTTGCAGAATCGCAGGCGATCCCCTCATTGAGATAATCTATTAGGTACACTTCTAGCTGTTATGAACAGTTCTTCAGGTCTCCAGGGACATCAACTTTAAGCTATGGCAGGCAACAGCTCACGCCGAGACCACAGGTATTCGCTGAGGGCAATAACCATTAATATTCCAGCCCATTTCACCGCCAATGATGGTTAAATGAACGCCTTTCTCCGCCAGTCGGTGTGTGAACACGCATTACACTCCCTAGGGGCTCCTCCAAGATATTTGCCAGTCTCAGGTGAAATATTCATGTGGACATTCGGTGGCAAACCACACACAATCAGGTTCCAATTTCAGAAATTAGAACCTGATATGTACGGATTGTCTCTGCTGTACGTATATATACAGGTTAGTGTCTTCGATAATGTCAAGGTAGGTTTAGACTAAAGCCGATGTCAGCAACCATCAGATGATCTGGTCAAGGGGTAAGTCCGCACGATGTTGTTCTCCCTGTACTTGTGTCTTTTATCATAAAATGGAAAGTACATTGTAATCAGATGGGATTCCCACCGGTGGATCAAGAAATCCTTCTGACTCCAGTGTTGAAGTTGAGCTTTGGTCAACTTGGATTTTCCAACATCAACAACGGACGACAAAGTGAATGAATGTGCTAACCAACTCAGCGCTGATGGATGTCAACGCATGATCGAAGTGGAAATCGGCCCTCAGAAGTGTTACGTACGAGCATTCTATTTGATCTATTTCACAAGGCCAAACTTGAGGACTTTACCAACGTCACCATTCCTGTAGGAGAACTCGTCCAATCACATGCCCAACTGAGCATACACCAAATAAATGATACATCTATCCGCTTGGCTACCTCCCAACCAGACATCAGAGGAGATAGCCAAGCTTGTCAGGTAATAATAACCATGATGAGGCCAATTCTCATGGTCTAATGAGTGAGACCATCCAACTCGAAAGAACGGTGATCACAGAGATATTGATGTACTGTCCACAGTTTATGGCCTTATAATGCGTCATCTTGACCCAGAGCTGGTTCCCACATTTCATGGCCACCACCTCTGAGTGAGAAGACAAGGAAAATGTGGCTTCATGACATTATCAGAGATAAACCTCATGCATTTTCCATCAGAGTATTTATAGCCTAGTCAGAAACCAGGCTGTGAAATGCCAGGAATTGCACCCCATCAACTCATGACTTGGATAATATATCACAGATGATGTTTCTTCTTACTTGGAACCGAATGAGTTAATTGAAAAGCAAATGAAGTATTGAGGAAAACAATGAAACCCCTTTTACCACTTTGTTCACATTCTGGTAGGTGTGGATACTAGCGAAGTCAATGAGCTCCATAATTGTACGCAATGGTGACATCTTTCATAGAGATTCTGAACTAATTGACACAACTGCAACTGCTCATAAGCAGTGAACTGCAGACACTAAAACATATCAGTCAATCTATATGAATCTATATGACAAGTCAATCTGGAACTTGAAACTGTAGGAAAGGAATGCAACATCAACTCTATGAACATGAAAGATGGAACTTCAAATCTGAATAAGAATAATCATTTACAGAAAAGTTTACCTCATTTTTCTCTTTCTCATTTTTGTCTGTATCCTCCTCTTCAGCACCTTCTTTGCTTCCATTACCTTTTCCATCATCATCACCTTTCCCTCCATCAGCACCTTGTTTGCTCTCATCCTCTTTTTTATCACCACCATCCCTATCATCCTCATTGCATCCAATCACTTTTTCCCCATCATCTTTTTTCTCATCTCCAGTTTCGCCATCCCCTTTGTTGTCGTCCCCTTTACCACCATCCCCTTTGTCATCATCCTCTTTGCCATCCTCGTCTTTGCCATCATCTTCTTTGCCATCACCATCTTTGCCATCATCCTTCTTTTCATCATCAACATCATCCTTTTTACTTCCTTTCTCTTTGTTGTCAGCATCATTGTCACTTTCAGTGTGTTTTTGGTCCGATTCATAGTCAGAGTCAGATTCCTGTGGAAACCATCCATTTAGAGATTTGAGTGGGATAGAATTGAACAAGATCTTGTGAGTCACTCAACTTCATAAAGGTTGAAAATTTGTCATCAACGACAAAATTTCTAGAAAACAGTCCACCTAGAAGTGACTCCTACAACATCTTGTTCAAAATAAGAACCTGAATATCTCTTGATGCGTTTTATGGATTAGGAAGTAAATGGCCACATCAACATTTTGAGATCTTTTCCGGTCTAAACTACAGGGTGCCCAGAGGACAAAACAATCCATCAGAAAGAATTCACCTCTCTATAGCTACTTCAGTAGCTTTGGTCAGCCATAAAGGCATCCATAAAAGGGACATTTTCAAATTTTTACCTCGCCACTCAAGTCTCTGGGGTCATTAACCCATTCCTTATTGATAACCTGCAGATGAAACCAGTGTAACATGCTGAAGGTAAGTTTGGGGGGAGCTGTGTCACAATGTTGGGGATCAGGCAGTTGCTGATAACGTTGCAGAAGATAGAAAGAACAGAGACTAGAGGAACAGATTTGAGTAGAAGAAGCCAAGTTTTCAGAAATATTCCAAGTCCACTTTGGTCCAGTAAAGATCCAATAAGAAATCACGTGTTGTCCATTTCCTGCTGATATTAGACTCAGTTCAGAATATCCTTGTGTAAGTATATCACAACACTTTGTTTCATATAGGACCTGACTGTCTGGAATTTGAAACAGTGTCACATTCCTTTCCACAAAGCCACGAATGGGATATAGAACCAAACATCAATTTTAAACAAAGCCCTCGAACAATTCAAAATATCGCAAGCATTATAAAAATTCAATAATATCATTCAAATATTGCTGAAGGAGGAGTAAGTCTGAACAGGGCCTTGGGATAGGAAACTACACAAACAGTATAACGGTGTACTGCCAATTAAAATTTTAGTACCTAGGCCTACATACATGCCCATGTGCATTGAATGGTGAAATATCTTGAGGCAGGTGGTCTCAAGTGCAATTCCTATCAAGAGTATTATATGGAACAATAGACAAAAGAGGCAACCATGCAATGCATAGAAATTTCAAAGTTGAAATCAACAACCTCAGAAACTGTGTCCATGTCTTCCTCTGAAAAATTTATGACAACACAGCTACAGAAACTGACCTTACAAACTTTGATGTCAGAAGATCAGACTCAGCAGCAAAGATAACGTAGACCCTTCCTGGGGCCATTGGACAGAGTACAGCGTTGTACATTTAATTACAAACATTGCCAATAGATGGAACTGGTGACTCACTCTGATGGCTCCAGAAAATTCATCGTTGCGCTGAGACCAATGACACAAACGATTGCAAACAGTTTTCTATGATTGAGTTGCCATAGAGAGCCAACTACTCACCCAAGAAAATTGTCAGCATCTAAAGAACACCTGCTGAATCAGAACAAAATGTCAAAGGCTGCTAATCAAGATGGCCCAATCCACAGAAAATTGAGAATTATGCCACCAATGACATCACAACAAAGCCACCTGGGGTTATTTCTCAATAAAATACAAAGGTGGCAACAAAATGACCAACATGTGGCCGTGATCCAATTTTGCAAAAGTGCAATAAGAACCGGTTCCCATGGCAACCTGAAAACTTGATTAGTCAAGCAATCAGTTAAGATTTTTGACCAAGTAGGGTTTCACCCAATGAGAAGCAGGTTTCTAAGAATTTGAATACAACAGAGGTCAGAATGACCATTTGAGGGGCAAGGGTCTAGCTAATGACATTCAGTGCAACAGGGTGGTGCCATTGTAGTGGGAAACATCATCTGCCAAAGTTACCACCAATCTAACACTGAATGCCTGGAATGAGCATTTTACCAACAACTTCATGTTCAAGGCAAAATCTCTTACCTCACTTACTCAGGGCCTGTTCCATTGGGAGAAACCGATTGAACAGGAGAGTCTGTGACCTTTGACCTTGTATTGGAAGGTTACATCGATTCTATGACCTTCAAAGAAGGTCAAGGTCAAGACAGTTCCAAGACTGAGAAAGGTGGGCAGTACACATTTTTTATATGACTCATAAGAAAACTGCAGTCAGATACTTCGGGAAAAGAACGCCATCACAGAAATGTTCAGAAGGTTGCAAAAAATCACTCAACATGGGATGGTATCGACCAAAAGAAACAGAAAATATCACAATACCTGTATGGTTGTTTTTTTGCAGAAGCTACTGGAAGCCTTTTGAAGATACCTCAGAGAGTCAGTGTGTCACCAGATCCATTATTGAGAACGAGTGTTAGCGGGCTGCTGGCATCGAGCTTAGGTGGGGTCGTATCAAGATTACAGCTCCACGACCAAGGCTCTACTGACAAAGCTAAGTTTACACCAGCCAGCAGGATGGTCAACATTCCTTAGTTACACTGACGCAAATACTAGAATACCCTTTGATATGTGATAGAGGGTCAACAACTGAAGCCAATGAGTTCCTGTCAACATCCTCTGTAACCAATAAACCGTCAGGCATAATGCTCTCTACACAACTTTGTCAATTTCAGGGCAACAAGGGTGGAAACTAGCCCCTTTTATCTCAAAACGAAGCTGCTGAAACTGCAATCCAAACTTGAGAGATGACGAGTTGTGACGTTACCACTGCAACAGTCTTGACAACACTGAAGGTGTCTTCATCACGGCAAGTTTTGACACGTCCCCTCGTACCGCGCACAGAACGGGAAAGAAGTAATCAACAAAATGGGCCCAAGAGGGTTTAAAAGGCAAACAAGAGGTGATTAAAAGGACTCGGGAGTCCCATGACAGCGATTTGTAAAAACACACCACAGCGGGATGCATCTGGCATCATAAAAGACTACGACGTTGGGAATAGGGAAAGTGCAGGTGACGATAAGATGAGATCTTCTTTTAGATGGTAACACTGCTAATGAGGCTTTATTCGTGACAGTGTGATGTCAATATTTAAGTTGATTTGACATTTGTAACCCGCTCCAGCAAAAGCAGACGCTTGTCACAAGAGATTATCATTGGTTGTCAGTTTATTCAACTATTATCATTGCTGTCCACCACTATTGTAAACCCCCAGAGACATTCATTTCAGCTTTTGTGTCATAAAGCTGTTAACCCTTTCTGCTATTGCAACAAGCATCCGCTTTGTTTGCTAGAGTATGCCACATTTAACCCTTTTGCTATGAAGAGGTCAGAGGTAGACGAGGGGCCGTGTTCAAGAAGCTTCCTTAACTCTAAGGTTTACCTTTAGCTATTGTTTGCAGAGCAAAACACAAAAGGTTAAAGTGCACCTTAGAGTTAAGGAGGCTTCTAACGGGCCTATAGGGCCACAGTGCACAAGTCAACCCTTCTTATCTCAAGCCAATCTTTTGAAAGGACACAGAATATTGGAATTTGGAAGTCAATCAAATGACAGGTTCTTAGGTCGGAAATGTTGCAACTCCAAAACCATTGGCGAGTTTCGATACGAGCGCGACTGCTGTCAGCAGGGATTGAAAAATACCTCTCAGAAGATTGACGTCTTTCCGACACCAGGTGTAGGCAATGACAAGATTGTCAATCACCTGCAACCTCATTACAGTATACCAATCAGTAATATTGATACAACCTTGCTGGGAGATCACCATGCTGCCCTCTCAAAGTCACCGGTGCAACCAACTGTAAATAGTGCCTTTCACCTGTGTGAGAGGCATCAAGTCATTTTTGCATGCACAAGGTTCAGAAGAATTGATCAAAGGATCTCAATCGCTCAGTAGGTAGAATTGATCTAAGGTTCCAATCCCATTCATAGAAACATGTTTTTTGCACTTCTAATACAACTAACCTGCATAAGGAAAGACAATATTTGACAAGCCTGATCATGAAATTCTTATCAACTGTGTTACAGTCAGACTTAAAGTGTCCCAAGTTGAAATGGTAGAAGTGCACCAAGCCTGTCACATTCTTTAGGGAGTTGAGTATATTTGTCCTTTGGAAAAACTTGTTCAAGCCTGAGCTGGCTTTACAGAGGGACCCAATATTGTCAGTAGGGTCTATTCCATAAAATATTATTCGATAAGTCTCCTCTTCAGATATCAGTGTGACTTTTAGTCCAAGATGACCAGAACATCGTCACAACACCGGCCGTTTCTTTCACTGTGGCACCATCTGCAACCATGTTAATAATGGATCACACGGCATTAAACATCCCACCTAGATTGGCCGAGGTAATTTCATCTCAGATTATACGGCGCCACATCTCATGAAACCACCACATGAATGTCAATCTGATGGGGGGAAAAACATGTGTGAAGAGGTTCTCAGTGAGATATATAACCAATATCACCTACAGAGATCTGTAACTAAATCTTATTGACGAAGTAGGGTATCGAGCCGGTGGAACGATGCTGGTGTATTTGGGAGAAATTACCACCAATGAAAGCTTTCAAAGGTTGTCATTCTTGCTGCAAAAATATGAATGACGGAAATTGAGACAGCGAGGAACTACCAAACTACAGCAACTATGAGGCGCTGACAGAGGTTGCACCTCTTTTTTATATTTTGTCCCTGTTGCATTGCTTATCTATTTTTGATTGTTTCAAGGACGTCATGATGCATCTTCGGCACAACTACAGCTCGCAGCGCTGCCCTGTCGGAATAAAACATCAAGCAGGTTCCTCTTTCCAGTGTAGTGATGCTCAGTGTTCTTCAATGTTCAAGTTATGGGATCAGTGTATGAGTATTACATGCAATATTCAAAGATGACGTCAGCGAATACGGCAGGCTTCACCGATCTTCTCATCAATAGCAAATGAGATATAACGGGAGCCATTTTACCTTAAGCAAGACGACCTATGGCCTATCTAATCCAAAACATGGCTCACTTCACCCATATATGAAAACCACCTCAACTCAGTTTCATCATCAATTGATTCAATTTGATCCCCACAGCAATAACAAATGGATTACCAATACAACGTCGTCTGCAACTAGAATACAATGCCACCACCTAAATCTCCAATAAGGCAGCCAAGCCACAGTAAAGTTAGTTATCTCTTCGTTCCATTCATTAGACAACCTGACCCATCATCTATTATACTCTTCTCATTGATTTCCCTATCAATATCACACGACGGGAAGGCTGGCTCTGACTTCTTACAATTCTATGACGTGCACGACTTACTTATGGCCCCATCGACATATTGTGAAGGCATCAGCAGAATGCCCACACACGTTTTTGCCGATAAACAAGGGAAAGACTTCCCATGAATATGTCGAGCCATCATTTTTTTCCTTGGGATTTCATCCAATAATTGAGGCATAATTGATGCATGATGCAAACATCTTATAGATCATGTATGGTACAGTACGCACTAAATCTTCATGAGTGTTACATCGTGACAGATATTGTAAACTGAGTTTTCAACAGCATGACATTTTTTAACCTATTGTAGTTTTTTATTAAAGAACTTGAAGAATACTTCATCATTGTGAATTACCGTACTTTATGGGTAATAAGGGGGAAAGGAGGGGATCAAAAATACTAAATGACATTGTCCTTGGTCCATCCAGCAGGAGAACGATACAAGAGCAAACCATCCATGGCACGGGGGCCCTTGTTTAAGGTGGCACCATCTATAATTCAATACGTGGACTAAAAAGAGGTTTTGTAATCCTTGATTTTTCTGGCATGCTTTTTGTGCGGTAATACCCCTGGAGTGATTTTTTTTTTCATTGGCTCATGAGGCTGGGTCAATGGCAAAGGTTCAGGAGTTACCAAATTTATGATGTTGACCTGACGTCAAGGGCAGTATTAGTTTGTACCTCGCCTGAAACACAGCAACTATGAAAGAGAAAATACAATCTACTCACCTCATGGGGATGTGTGACTTCTATGGAAGGGACAGACACTCCACTTGCATCGCTCAAGCGTTTCTGGAGGTGGTCTCGGCTGGGATCGTCCAGTTCTTGTGATTTGGGTTGTGATGTGGACAGGGAGGAGCAGTAACCGGACTCTGGGTGGGAGATCTCTGCAAACACAATAGTAGGAATAAACTAATTAGCCTCCCATTCAAAGCCTGTCAGTCAAGATGTGCCATTCATAAAAACCAATCAGGTCTTAATATGGGCTGAGTCGCTGAATTTTCAACAGGGACATTAGTTTTTATCACATTGGGCCATGACCTCTTAGAAAAGAAGTTACATTATTAACATTTTAAACCTGAGTGCAAAGAGAGAAACCACCTCATCACAGAAAGAACATGGACAAATGTGAAAGTTGAGATTCCAATTCGTGTGTGTAGGCAGTTATTCCTCAGCTTGCATTAGTCATATTGGTATTCGTCAAAGCCCAAGAGAACTTGACACATACTTATATCTGGTTTGCTTTACAGGGAATGTACAGTACAATCCCCTTGTAAAAAGTCGACAAAGCCACATTATGAGTACAGTAACACCATTACTTTCACCCATAGCTGCTGGCTGGTAAAATGTACGAAAATAACCATGTCTTAGAAAGCAATTATGTCCTTTATCAATGTTTCATTGCTCATCTATCTGACACTAGGGAATTTGTTAATTGGTCATAGTATTAATAACATGGGCAAGCAAACATGTTGGCTCACCAAGCATGGGACTTTAAAGGACTGAGTACACTGGCAACATTTTTCCAACATTCAGAGCTACAACAACATGTTGGGACAAATGTTGTCTCGTGTGTAGAGGGGAAAAGAATTGTCCAACATGTTGTTCAGATGTTGCTAAAATGTTGGAAAAGGAATTACCAAGTGTATACAGTATCAGAAGATCATGTTGTTCAAAAGTTGGAATGAAATGGTCCATGGACCATGTGCTCACCGGGTTGGACAAAATAGTCTAATGACAGAGGGAGGTACATATCAGTTATGAGCAATCTGGGTCACGTCATTCCCGTGTAGGACTTGGATGATTTTGGGGTTTATGCCACCTGGCGACCATATTGGATGTCCGATTGGGGCCGCAACTTCACATGCACATGAAGGTCATCTGCAGGGGCCACATAGCACATTGGAGTGCTTTAGGTCCAAGTCGTTCCGGAGTTACAGCACTTTGATGATTTTCAGGTTACGCCACCTGGCGGCCATATTGGATGTCCAATCGGGCCGAAACTTGGTATTTTTTAAGGTACCCCTCCAATGCATGTCTACGCAAGATATGAAGTCGCTCGGTGAAATAATGACAAACTGTGGCAGGTTCGTCACTTTTGTCGAACTTTGACCTCTGTGACCTTGAAAAGTAGGTCAAATCAAAAACCCGTTATATATGTTATGTATCCCTATTAGCTACACCTACGATAAAAATTTGGAGATGATCTAGTCATTAGTTCAGGAGTTATTGCACTTTTTGTGTTTTTGGTTTCCACCACCTGGTGGCCAAACTGAGAGTCGAATCGGACCGAAACTTGGTGTCGTGGGTCATCTGACCTAGGGGTATATATGTACCAAGTTTCAGATCAATAGCTTCAGCGGTTACGAAACGTGCCCTGCTAACGGACAACGACGACGACGACGACGGACGCACAACCATTGTATAAGCTCACCACGGTGAGCTAAAAATGTTGACAGTCAACATTTTAGCCAACATGTGAGTATGCAAAAATATTTCAGGAAGAAAAACGTGAAATAATATATCGACATGTACACTACAGCTATATGTGGTACCAAGCTATTAAGAAAGATGTACCATGTTTTTCCACAAATTTGTACAGAATCTGCCACACACCTGAGCTCACGCAGCTACAAAACCTACTTCAAGAAAAAATTAATGGGATAAATGGAAAATGGACCAGAATTCGACATGGGCTAAATGGTTCAGGAAGTAAATCAAATTACAAAATTAGGGTCAATCCATGTTTTCCTTCTAGCCAATCTACGAACGGATGCTAAAGTACCGCCAGTGTAATTCAGTTATTTCTCCACCATAATTTAGTCTCCTTCAATTATGCATCGTTTGGTTTATATGAAAGCTCTAGGGGTCGCCAGAGGCTCCTTTGGAAAAAAGTGGCTAGGTAATCAGTATAATGATATTAATGCCTCTACATGGAGTGCACTGAGGGGATATGGGTGTGTATGTTAACAGATATATTTACAGCATAATTTGTAAAGTGGGATGTGGGAATGGTATTTTTTATGGATAGTGTGAGAAATTTTGTCTGGCATGTATACAAAACATGTTATTTCGAAGTAGAACTTATCAAATTTGATTTAAAAATTTAACAATGCTTTAATAAATCTTTATCTCCTTGGAAACATAAAATGGAGAGTTTTATATGTGCCTTCCAGTGCAAACAGCAAGCGCATCAGTTGGACATGCCGATCTATCCAGCAATGTGCAGCAAGAACTGTAATAAAGATGGTTAAATGGTTAGTTGGAGCAGTGCAAGCATTATTATTTCCAAATTGTGAAACTTCAAACAGAAGGTTCCGAACATAAAAGTATGATTTGTCATCAATTGGAAGATTAACAAACAAGGGAAATTTTGCATGAGCTTGAAGTAAACAGGGCACTGCCAAACCTGCTTGCCTGGTGCCTGCCCAAGTGATCACCAAGTCAGGGGTCACTAGTTTTTAACATGCAAGATATTGTGTGCATTTCAAGGATCATCTGAAAAACTGACCTTGTGCATATTTTGGGGACTTTTTATGGAACTACATGTGCACAGTTATTATGTAAATCTGATGTCTGGTTATTGGTCATTTTAAGATGATCCCAATGGGTTACGTGCTATCAGTTTAGTAAGCTTGGCTAAAAGAACCTGAAACACACATACCTAAATCTACTCTGTTATCGTGGGGCAGGCACTCAGGTGAGTTCTCTGTGTCTTGGAGGATTCGTGCAGGGGACACACAGGGCTCATTTAAAACGTCATCATTTTCTTTGGGAATAGTTCCTTCATTTTCAGGAAATGAAAAGGTGAAATGAGCCATCACAGAGGAAAGCAAGGAAGGCAAAACAGATTTATTATTGCCAGCATCTGGTATTTGTGAAAGGTTGTTACAAGGCATTTCATGACCGACGCTGTTGGGTGTGGAAGGGCCACTTCTGACAGTCCCACAGCCAGACAGAATCAGGGAAGGCACCTCACACCGCTTTAATGAAGTACCAGTTATTGCGACCCCGAGCTCCGGATAATCCTCAGGGTGTCTGACATCAAAAGGCATGGAGCTCGCATCAGAGGAGGAGGGACGCGCAATAAGTATATCATCACTGGCACACTGCCTATAAGCTTCACTAATGTCTACAAGCTCTGTATCAACAAATTTGATGTTACAGTCGCTAGGAAGCACTCTTTTATTTATGCCCTCATTTTGCCCAGAGACACTCGGGGATGGAGAAAAGTAGCTGATCTGCTTCTCATCTTCATCATCCTTGGGACTCTTCTCAACACATGAAGCAGTTTCTGCAACTGAGCATTCTGCAGTCTTACTTCCCCCTCCCTCAACCCCATTGATCCCATCAAACAATCTGTCGATGCCTCCTCTAAAATCAACTGAATTGAAGTTGGTCTCGTTATCAACTGCTGTCAACTCACCATCAGTGGATTCGTTTCCATATTGTGACCCTTCAAGTTCCTTATCCTCCTTTAAATTACCAGTAGATAACCTAAAACTGAGCTGTCCATCTGTGCCCTTAGATACAAAAGCAATCCTTTCGTTATTGTTGTCATCATCTTCAGCTTCATCAGATCCGTAAACACAAGCATCTGATGACAACTTGCCATCCTTGTCACTTCCTGGTTTCAAAGCTTCTTTCTCATATTCAGCCTGGGTTCTGTCCTCAAATCCTGCAGGTTGAAACCCAGAACGGGTCTCTTCTTCTTCAACAGCATCAGTATTATCATCATCCTTATCTGATTCTTCTTGATCATCATCATTGTCATCATCAACATCATCAGCAGACGACTTCTCATCTGCATCATTGTTGGGTGACAGATATTTTCTCTCCAAATCATCAGATCTGGCACAGCCTCTGCTCTGCAACTCTCCCTCTCCCAAACTTTCATCAGCATCACTTAAGTCATTCTCCTTCTCAACTGATAACTGCTCATTCACCTCATCATCACCAGACATGAACTCCTCCTCTGCATCCAGATCTGCAAGCAAAGCAGTCAAAGAGTTGAATGCATCTATTGAGTGTTCACTGATCAGGCTCTGACTTGAACATCTCCTGTCGCCACGATAGTATACTCCACCCGGCAGAAAAAGACCTTGAGGTTCACCTTGTGAAGACTCTGATTCTGAGCAATCATCCATATTAAACTGCAAGTCAGTTGTCATTTGGTCATCTTGCCCCTCTTCCAAAGTACGTGAAGGCCTCCAAGTGCCAGCCGAATATGATCCATCAGGCACTTCAATGTCGAAGACACCATGTCTGGACTGTGATTCCAGTGAATCTGGTTGCTTTTCTACAAAATCAGGGGTATGTGTTGAAAAGGAGGCAGAGTAAGAACCTTTGGGCATATCGTGATCAAAGAAAGCAAGCCTAGATCTAAGACTTGGTGAAACTGACCGCCTCACTGCCTCTCCGTCTTTTTCTGCAGTCTTTTGATCCATACAGCCCTCCTGTTTTCGAGGTGAAGTTCCAGAGAAGACTTCTACAAGAGTCCTAACACCACCTGGTGAAGCACTCAGGATGTCATTAGATTCGGCAATTGTTGTCAAGTCTCCTGCGCTCTCTGCCTCATCATCCGTACCACCGAAAGAACCTGGATGGCTCAGATCAGCACAAGGCCCTCGACCTGCCCCACGTGCTTCGTCAGTTTTGTGTCTTCCACCTTTCGGGCTTACTGTACAAAGACTTGTCTTGGGGAACTCTGGTGCAGATAACGAATGGTCAGCTTTATCAGGTGACAAATGCACCTGGACTGATGGAGACTGATTGAGGGACTTGGGAGAACAGTAGGTTGTATTTGACATCATTATTTCTTCATCTTGTGGGAGATCAAGCGAAAGGTTTACTGGGTAAACATCTTCCTCATCATCACTGTCAAATGAAGCTATTGATGTTGGTATGAAAACATCTTTCATTATGCCAGCAACTTCTTCATCATCAGTGGTCCTAGCAACAGATGTCACCATTTCCTCAGCATCATCTTGTATCATTTCATCACACGAACTTTCCTCGTCAGAACGAGAGTTGCTATTTGCAGCAACTACGTTGTCAAATGTTTCAAATTCTGGCAGGTGGTTCACAACATCATCAAGATCAGCATCTGATACAACTATTTCAGGAACTGGTTGTTGATTTTCACCAATGGCATTGTCTTCAGCAGGGATGGCCTTCGGTTGTGAGGAAGTCAGCATTGTATTCGGAATTCTTAAGGCAAGATTGTTACTACCATCATTGGCATCTATTTCATTGTTTTTATTCCGATGTGAAACAGGTGATGTAGCCCAAATGATAAATTTTTTTGTGCCGGTCACCTTTTCTGGTGCAGGAACAGTCACACTTGATGACCTTACATCTCTATGTGAAGCTTTATCATAATTATCATGGACGGTGTCGGAAACAGGTGATTCGGACCGAATGATGAATTTCTTTGGCTTGGCAATCTGCTGTTCACCAGGACCAGAAGTGGTGTGACCATCTGTCACGGATTTAGCCATTCGTTTTGCATCAGGAATGACATTCTTTTCTACAGAAATGCTTTGTCCAATTCGGCTCCTCTCATTGTGAGGAGGGGTAAGGCCATCCGCTAATACAGTCAGGGGAGAATTTTGGTTATGGCCAGCAATGGGTGAATCAGCTGTAATGATAAATTTCCTTGGACCGGCAACTTTTTTTTTAGAATCACTTGGCAGCTCTCCTANAACAGATATATTTACAGCATAATTTGTAAAGTGGGATGTGGGAATGGTACTTTTTATGGATAGTGTGAGAAATTTTGTCTGGCATGTATACAAAACATGTTATTTCGAAGTAGAACTTATCAAATTTTGTTTAAAAATTTAACAATGCTTTAACAATTCTTTATCTCCTTGGAAACATAAAATGGAGAGTTTTATATGTGCCTTCCAGTGCAAACAGCAAGCGCATCAGTTGGACATGCCGATCTATCCAGCAATGTGCAGCAAGAACTGTAATAAAGATGGTTAAATGGTTAGTTGGAGCAGTGCAAGCATTATTATTTCCAAATTGTGAAACTTCAAACAGAAGGTTCCGAACATAAAAGTATGATTTGTCATCAATTGGAAGATTAACAAACAAGGGAAATTTTGCATGAGCTTGAAGTAAACAGGGCACTGCCAAACCTGCTTGCCTGGTGCCTGCCCAAGTGATCACCAAGTCAGGGGTCACTAGTTTTTAACATGCAAGATATTGTGTGCATTTCAAGGATCATCTGAAAAACTGACCTTGTGCATATTTTGGGGACTTTTTATGGAACTACATGTGCACAGTTATTATGTAAATCTGATGTCTGGTTATTGGTCATTTTAAGATGATCCCAATGGGTTACGTGCTATCAGTTTAGTAAGCTTGGCTAAAAGAACCTGAAACACACATACCTAAATCTACTCTGTTATCGTGGGGCAGGCACTCAGGTGAGTTCTCTGTGTCTTGGAGGATTCGTGCAGGGGACACACAGGGCTCATTTAAAACGTCATCATTTTCTTTGGGAATAGTTCCTTCATTTTCAGGAAATGAAAAGGTGAAATGAGCCATCACAGAGGAAAGCAAGGAAGGCAAAACAGATTTATTATTGCCAGCATCTGGTATTTGTGAAAGGTTGTTACAAGGCATTTCATGACCGACGCTGTTGGGTGTGGAAGGGCCACTTCTGACAGTCCCACAGCCAGACAGAATCAGGGAAGGCACCTCACACCGCTTTAATGAAGTACCAGTTATTGCGACCCCGAGCTCCGGATAATCCTCAGGGTGTCTGACATCAAAAGGCATGGAGCTCGCATCAGAGGAGGAGGGACGCGCAATAAGTATATCATCACTGGCACACTGCCTATAAGCTTCACTAATGTCTACAAGCTCTGTATCAACAAATTTGATGTTACAGTCGCTAGGAAGCACTCTTTTATTTATGCCCTCATTTTGCCCAGAGACACTCGGGGATGGAGAAAAGTAGCTGATCTGCTTCTCATCTTCATCATCCTTGGGACTCTTCTCAACACATGAAGCAGTTTCTGCAACTGAGCATTCTGCAGTCTTACTTCCCCCTCCCTCAACCCCATTGATCCCATCAAACAATCTGTCGATGCCTCCTCTAAAATCAACTGAAATGAAGTTGGTCTCGTTATCAACTGCTGTCAACTCACCATCAGTGGATTCGTTTCCATATTGTGACCCTTCAAGTTCCTTATCCTCCTTTAAATTACCAGTAGATAACCTAAAACTCAGCTGTCCATCTGTGCCCTCAGATTCAAAAGCAATCCTTTCCTTATTGTTGTCATCATCTTCAGCTTCATCAGATCCGTGAACACAAGCATTTGATGACAACTTGCCATCCTTGTCATCTCCTGGTTTCAAAGCTTCTTTCTCCTTTTCAGGCTGATATCTGTCCTCAAATCTTGCAGGTTGAAACCCAGAATGGGTCTCTTCTTCTTCAACAGCATCAGTATCATCATCCTTATCTGATTCTTCTTGATCATCATCATTGTCACCATCAACATCATCAGCAGACGACTTCTCATCTGCATCATTGTTGGGTGACAGATATTTTCTCTCCAAATCATCAGATCTGGCACAGCCTCTGCTCTGCAACTCTCCATCTCCCAAACTTTCATCAGCATCACTTAAGTCATTCTCCTTCTCAACTGATAACTGCTCATCCACCTCATCACCAGACATGAACTCTTCCTCAGCATCCAGATCTGCAAGCAAAGCAGTCAAAGAGTTGAATGCATCTATTGAGTGTTCACTGATCAGGCTCTGACTTGAATATCTCCTGTCACCACGATAGTATACTCCACCCGGCAGAAAAATACCTTGAGGTTCACCTTGTGAAGACTCTGATTCTGAGCAATGATCCATGTTAAACTGCAAGTCAGTTGTCATTTGGTCATCTTGCCCCTCTTCCGAAGTACGTGTAGGCCTCCAAGTGCCAGCCGAAAACGATCCTTCAGGCAACTCAATGTCGTTGGCAGCATGTCTGGACTCTGATTCCATTGAATCTGGTTGCTTTTCTACAAAATCAGGGGTATCTGTTGAAAAGGAGGCACAGAAAGAACCTTTGGGCATATCGTGATCAAAGAAAGCAAGCCTAGATCTTAGACTTGGTGAAACTGGCCGCCTCACTGCCTCTCCGTCCTTTTCTGCAGTCTTTTGATCCATACAGCCCTCCTGTTTTCGAGGTGACGTTCCAGAGAAGACTTCCACCAGAGTCCTAACATCACCTGGTGAAGCACTCAGGATGCCGTCATTAGATTCGGCAATTGTTGTCAAGTCTCCTGCGCTCTCCGCCTCATCATCCGTACCACTGAAAGAACCTGGATGGCTCAGATCAGCACAAGGCCCTCGACCTGCCCCACGTGCTTCATCAGTTTTGTGTCTTCCACCTTTTGGGCTTACTGTACAAAGACTTGTCTTGGGGAGCTCTGGTGCAGATAACGAATGGTCAGCTTTATCAGGTGACAAATGCACCTGGACTGATGGAGACTGATTGAGGGACTTGGGAGAACAGTAGGTTGCATTCGACATCATTATTTCTTCATCTTGTGGGAGATCAAGCGAAAGGTTAAGTGGGTAAACATCTTCCTCATCATCACTGTCAAATGAAGCTATTGATGTTGGTATGAAAACATCTTTCATTATGCCAGCAACTTCTTCATCATCAGTGGTCCTAACAACAGATGTCACCATTTCCCCAGCATCATCTTGTACCATTTCATCACACGAACTTTCCTCGTCAGAACGAGAGTTGCTATTTGCAGCAACTAAGTTGTCAAATGTTTGAAATTCTGGCAGGTGGTTCACAACATCATCAAGATCAGCATCTGATACAACTATTTCAGGAACTTGTTGTTGCTTTTCACCACTGACATTGTCTTCAGCAGGAATAGCCTTTGGTTGTGCGGAAGCCGGCATTGTATTCGGAATTCTTAAGGCAAGATTGTTACTACCATCATTGGCATCTATTTCATTGTTTTTATTCCAATGTGAAACAGGTGATGTAGCCCGAATGATAAATTTTTTGGTGCCGGTCACCTTTTCTGGTGCAGGACCAGTCACACTTGATGACCTTACATCTCTATGTGAAGCTTTATCATAATTATCATGGATGGTGTCGGAAACAGGTGATTCGGTCCGAATGATGAATTTCTTTGGCTTGGCAATCTGCTGTTCACCAGGACCAGGAGTGGTGTGACCATCTGTCACTGATTTAGCCATTCGTTTTGCATCAGGAACGACATTCTTTTCTGCAGAAATGCTTTGTCCAATTCGGCTCCTCTCATTGTGAGGAGGGGTAAGGCCATCAGCTGCTACAGTCATGGGTGAATTTTGGTTATGGCCAGCAATGGGTGAATCAGCTGTAATGATAAATTTCCTTGGACCGGCAACTTTTCCTTTTTTAGAATCACTTGGCAGCTCTCCTACTTTACATGTATTGGAAGCCATACAGGCCACCGCAGCGGTCACTTTCCCACCATCTTTGTCTTCGAGAGCAGCATGTGATATTGGTGAATCGGCCCTGATGATGAATTTTTTGGGGCCAGGAACTTTTGAAGTGACTGATAATGTTTCCGTCAAATTTGATATTTCAGCATCTGTGGCTTCATCCTTGAGGTCACTTGCTTTTTCACCAACAACTTCAACTGCAGGCACTTTGACGGGGCTGGTAATATTAATTTGGTCACCATTTAAGGAGTCATTGTCTGTGAATACTGACAAGTCAAATGGAGAAAACTCTACTGCAGGAACTATAACCTCCGTACAAAGTTCGGTGTCAGGATCTCCGCATGCACCAGACTCAAATGGAACGTTCACCTCTGTAAATAAACCAAACTCATCATCATCTCTTTCAATATTTTGCTCACAGCTATCACGATATCGACCAGTGGCCATTGGATCAATAGTCACATCATATGCTCCCACACCTGTCTCAGATGAACCCCCACGATCAGGTGTATCGATAGGCTGAGTTATATTGAATACTGACATATCAAGTGGGGAAAACTCCACCAAGGGAATGTTGACCTCGACGCAAATGTCAATCTCAGGATCATCTGCTTGTAGGTTTGGGTTGCAGGCATCGTTATTTTGAGCACTTGATGAGGCTACTGATCCAATGTCTGCACTTTCAGAAGACTCATTAAGATCACCACCACCATTTTTACCATTGGAAATGCCAGCTTCATTAAATGCTGTCATATCAAAACAGGGAAACTCCACCACCGGCATTTTTGTTTCTGACCACAGATCTACGTCTGGCTCATTAGCCTGCACATTTTGCAAAACGTACTCACACATGTCATCGTTTGACAGACAGTGATCTGAACTGGCTGCAGTGGCCAAATCTGACCCAACCCTTATTGGCATGTGCGGTGTTTTCCTTCCACCAGAAGCAGACATGTCATCAGACTGAACCCATTCTGGTTCAACCACGTTTATTTTTTCAGAGCAATACAAACAGTTGTCCTTCCCGCAAAGTTCAAAAACACCAAAGTCATGAGTCTTGAGAAACTCTTGAGAATGGCGTCTCAAGAAATCAGTCAAGCCACTTAATGCTTGTTGGCGCTGCTCTGTCGTTCGTTGCTGTTGAACAGGATACCTAGGATCTTCTCGGCAGATGATATCATCCTCCTCAGCAGTCTCACATTCCATTCTCTCGTTGGGCCCAGTTGAGGTAGGGCCTAGCTCATCCTCCTTGGCAAATGACTTGGCCAGGATTCCAACAAGTTCATTGTAAGCCATACCTACATGAACAGGCTCAGATAACCTCCCAGCAACATCACTTCCTGTCCTCAGTGCTCTTGGTCCATCACAGGATCTTCCACCATGGCTTGCTTCCTCAGAAGACTCTGACCAGTTTTCAGCAAGGCTCCCTGCGAAGTTTTCAGCTCCTGATGCCTTCTGAGCAGCAGTTGCAGCAGTCTTACCATTTGATCCTGCACCTCCAACAGCACCAAACTCCGGGTTTATGGGCTCCACTGCTGCTGAATGTTCTGCCTTAGCAGCCTGTACCCTTGCCTCAGTTGTTCCCTCAGTAGTTACCTGCAGGTCAGAACTTTGGAGCTCATCTACTGGAGTCCGAGTTTTTGATTCCATTTCTAGTTCTACAGATTCTGAGTAGGAAAATGCTGGACTTTTACCAACAATCGTACCAGACGTGGCAGGCAGAGCACTAGAGGATTTGACCATTGTGCCATTGCTGACAGTCACACCAAAAGGTTTATCATCTACCACGTGATTATGGCATGCCTCAGTCACACCATCATACCGAAACATTCTGAACTTCTTATAAGTACCAGGGAAAATTTCAACATACAACTCTTGGGGACTATTCGGACTAGAGCAGTTCATATTTGATTCACCATCAGCCACGTTTTCAAGGGGTTGAGAAGCTGTTTTTTCAACATAAGAATTTGCTTTTTCTGTCTGTTTTAGTAGCATTAAAGCATTACCTATTTGCCTACGGTCATGCTTAGAAAGCTTAGGGAATCTGTTGTTAAGCATTATCTGCAGTGGTGAATTTGTGACGATACCAGCAGATGATGCACCCTGCTCACTATCGCTATCGGAGTCAATCAGATTGGTGTAATCTAGAGTGTACAAATAGTAAGGGCTATTTCGCCTATCAGTCATGTTAGATTTCTGATGTGCGGTATTTACTTTCTCTACATCTATGCTAGGAGGTGCAGAATCCATGTTCTTACCCTCTTTGTCACTCAGGTCCGACCCCTCCTCCTTGATACTACTCAGACTCCCCGTACCAGTAGTTGTATCAGTTTCTTCATCACTGCTGTGTTGGGAAAGCAACAAGCTTCGTGCACGCATAATGTTAACTACAGCACGCTTAAAAACACCACTAGCTCCACCTTTTGACACACTGACTGGTGGTGGCTTCTTGCGGCTTTTATTCTTCACTTTTCCTTGGGATTGGTTAGAATGACCTTGACCTTTGTCGTTATTGTCTACTTGACCTTGAGGTGAAAGATGACCTTGACCGTCACAAACGTCAAGGTCATCAGACTGAGTTTGTACATCAGAATCATCAGTTATGGTTATCGTCGGGGCTGGAAGTGGGTTACTTTTAGTAAGCGGCATTTGCGGGTTAGCATTTAGTTTATTTTGGTAATTATGGTAGATGAAGGAAGAATTCCCAACATAGACTGTGAATTCATGGCTTTTTTGTAATTCATGACCTTCAGAAAATTCATCATCTGATTCTGAGGAGGGGTGTTCTTGGTAGTAATCCTGCAGGGTCAGATACTCATCCTCCAGATAGGCATCAGAGCTTGAATCTGTTTAACAAGAGAGAACTATGAATGAAACATCAAAGAGACAACAGAGTATCATGTTGAGGAGATGGTCCTTGAAGATGCTGAGAACCTGCTTGACATTGCTGATGCGTGCTTCTCGTAGAGTGGTACTGGAACTTCTCTGACACAGCAGCCAACCTGTAATAATATGAGAACAAGTTTTGTTCATCTCCAAATGACGTCAGGAGTCATTTGACCTTGGATCACGATGGTGCTATGTATCTGGATACAAGATGAACGAACAGAAAGTTAACTGGTGACTGTATACAATCATATCTGCAACATAAGTAAATGGCAGGGGCGGTCCAGGATTTGGGAAAAGAGGGGGTGCCCTGTGCTAGGAACATTGAAATTTGCACCCAATTCTAGAATTTCACGGTTGATTTTACAGATTTGTTGGCCAAAAGGGGAGGCACGTTCCCGGTGCGCCCCCTCAGGATCAGCGCCTGAATGGTAACCATCACAGTTAAAAGAGCTTTCTTTGGGAACCTGCATCGGTGGTTAAATGCTGTGGAAAGAGAAATAAAGGAAGGAAAATGTTACTTAAGTTTCGACAATGGCATTTCATAGTGGAAATCACATTCTGCAGTCTTCAGTCGTATCTTGCACATATCAGAGCCATATTTATTGAGATTAGTCTCAACCAATCAGGAACTACTCCCTTACAAACCCCGAGGCCCTCTAAGTCGGGCGGATTACTGAACTTGGCGTTCAATCTTGATATCAAAGGGGAAAGCTATTAGGCTAGATGAATCTGCAACGTCGAGAGCGAGTAGACAACATCAACACATTTCGCTGCTTGATTGGTTTCGCTTTCGAATAATCGGCTGAATTACATGCTTGATATGTAGCCCGTTGAGGCGATTTGGTGTTTGCATGCGAGTCGTGTGACATTTGACCTACACGTTTATAGAGCCATCCATCTTATTCTATAAATGATTCATTACCTTAGAACAAGGCATTTGGTTATTGTTAATCGCTATATACATGTAAGATGTTGGAATAATTTCTGGGGCATGTTGGTCAAGAAATATCAATCTTGATCTGAAATATTCATTTGGATGGCTGATGTTAGATGGGAATTTGGCATCCCCAGGATCAACTGGAAGAAACAAGTCATGCAATTCCAAATTAGAATCTTTAGCTGTGTTTACACTGTCGAACATTTCGGTCCAGTTGAAGTGAACCGTACCCAGACCGGACCAGGTCCACTTCATTTGTACCGTTTAGACTGCAGTGATGAGTCACCGCGCAATGTCCCTGAAGCATCGCTCTCCATTTAGTTGAGGTAAGAATCATGCCGTGGTTTCCTGCAAGTGACGCACGGACGAACTGTGCACATGCTCAATACCGTCCCAAGTAAGTGGACTTGGTTCAGTTTGCCGTGCATCAGGTTTACACTGCACAATTGGTCGGGGTACCGTACTTGGTCCGGACCGAGACCACCTCCTTCTGCGGGGCTCAGTACAGTTGACTTGTGGTCCGTACGGGGTACGCTTGGCATGTTTACACTGCCACTTTTTTTGCCATACCGTACTCGGTCCGTGCGAGTTCATTTGATTTTTGGCAGTGTAAAGGCGGATTTTATAGGAACCACTAGCAAGAGAATTCAACAAAAAAATGCTGATTCATGAACACATTTTTGAAATATTTCTGAAAGAGCCCCAGATATGCTGCATGGCTATTGTTTCCAGGGGTAATTAGTCCATCTGTCCACATGACAGACCTTTGTACAACCAACCTAACCAAATTATTACGTGGACAAAGCTGCCTAAACCACAGTGACCACACAACAAAGGTAGCAAATAAGCAGTCATTAGGCAAGAATAGGTCAAAGGGCAAGCCGTGGATGAAGTCATTAGACAGGTACAGCAGCAGGGGAAGTGATGTTGCGCGGATGCAGTGCAGAGCCTGGAGAATTCTGATGGCTTGAAACAAGGAGAGCCATCATTGACCATGATTTTTCAATTTCTTTGACAACTTTGAAAAGTTGAACGTACATGTAGTTCTGATAAGAAACCCATTATTACAAGGGTGTATTGTTCATTAGCAGTAAGTAACCTGAAGTTAGACTTGTAGGTGATAGGTGATGAAATGTGGATATTTTTTAGCTCACCCTGTAAGAACACCATTTGTGACCTTCTGATCTGCAGATTGCCAACTAATTTAAAATCAATGGAAAAATTGATTTGCTAATTGATTCATCCATCAACGAATACATTAATTAGCGGATGTTGATCGTGGAAAGTTCAATACGTCCATGCAAAGGAACCATCCATCATCGTATAGGATACGAAGGGGACTCAGGCGACTGTTTTTCCTGGATGGTCAATATCATGAAGGTGTATGTGAAGGGTTGCAGATGAAGGCTTTCAAGGGCAAAGGCCCTGTAATCTAGCAAATGGATTGCTTTGTGATGACTATAAATGGTAATTGAATAGGACTTGTCACCTTTGAAATTTGGTGAGAATCTTGGATGGATCATGAGTTTGAAGAATGTGTCTTTTCAGCTAAGCTTCTTTCCCTCTCAGGAATTGTGTCAGGCATTGCCTTTTCAGCTGAGCTTCTTTCCCGTTAAGAATGCATGTCAGACAAACGTGCCTTTTCAGCTGAGCTTCCCTTCCCAGTTTCAGCAGGAATGCATTGGAGGATGTCAGGAAAAACTTTGCCTTTTCAGCTGAGCTTCTTTCCGTCAACAATGCATAAGAGGATGTCAAGCAGAACTTGTCTTTTTCAGCTGCGCTTTGAATCATTACTTATGCATTTGAAGGAGGCCAAACCTACATGAAGCACCAAAGCAAACACCAGTGAATAAAACTAGGTGTGTAGTTGAGGAGGAATTGCCAATACAGTGTAGGGAATCATTGAAGATGGCTGACTCACGCAGATGACCTTCCCTCCACTCATGAAATGAAATATTGTGCCACAGAAAATACATCCAACAAACAAGATCCATACATGTAAACAATGTCTTGTTGTTCTCTGAAAGGTCACATCTCCTCAAGTTCAATATAATGCATCAAACATTAACAAAAGCAATAAGACAGGAAGACGGCGTGATTGTCCTGGCAAGATAAGCTATAGGAAACCAATATGTATTGCATTGATCATCAGTTTAGGCCTAGACTGAGCATTCTCATCAACAAGAGACTCAATAATTTGATAATGGGTGCTACAGTTGTAGGCTCAAATAAAAGCCCTCTATGGTGTTAACAGAAACGGCTTTAAGTGGATCAGACAAATGAGACAGTTAAAAGTTTCCCATCCTTTGAAGCAGCATTATTGGGTAACCATAAAATCTTCCAATAACCGATGAAATGGCTTGGGAGATTTTTTACATGACCGAAACGAACTCTGTAATTCTACTCCTGGTGATCACCAGCAACAGCAGAACCCATCTGAAGATATCTCAACTCTACCTGTGATAACATGAAATAGAAACGGGTTTCTAAGGTGAAAGACATCGCTTCCTACCAGACTCGGTGATAAGGTGATGGATCCACACTACATAATACTGAGGCTTCAAAAAATTGCGGATGGGGGTAGGCCTAGGTTCTGACTGTGTACATGTACATGTACTTCAGAACAATTTGGTGTTTTCCCCTTCAAGAGACCAAAACCAGTTGAAGAATTCAAGAGAAATCCAATTCCATCATTCTGCTCACCAGGATCAATTCCGTTTTTCTCTTCACCAGGGTCGATTCCATTTTCCTGTTCATCAGGTTCAAATCCTTTCTTCTCTTCACAAGATTCAATTCCAGTTTTTTCTTCGTCAGGTTTAATTCCATTCTTCTCTTCATCAGGTGAGATTCCATTGACCTGTTTATCATCCGTTGATTCGCTCGGCGGTTCGGGCAGCTTACCGGCCTCTTCCTTATCGGAACAAAAAATGGAACGGAACAAGGCTTCCATGGTTGAAACCTTCGGAAAATTCGTCACCAGTTACTGGCCTACAATCACAGTAACAACACACACGTGCTACAAGCCTATGCATGTAGGCCTAACATGGTGGGACAACCTATCCACTTCCAGGAATCAATATGGCTTGTTATATTCCAAATGGCATCCATTGTTGCTTTAGTAGTCCCCCACATGTCGCTTTTAAGTACATTTAAATGAGAATTTCAACTGATATAATGTTCAATCTATTTGGTGGGTTCACCATGACAGATGTACATACATTGTAATGGATTAGAGGATAAATCAACAATGATAATAGAATAATCAACAGGTCCTATTCAGAACCTAGAATTACGTCAGTCTGTTGATCAAAAGTTGAAATTTTCAAACAAGTTTCATTTATACAGTTCTTACTGAAACAGAAGAGAAATGATACATTAACTAAAGGCAAAGTATCAAGGATAAGCCATCCCAAGCATACTTTGCTTTTCTGTCATTCTTCTTCCACTGTAATGAAAGGCGAGATGTCATTGGGATGTCAGTTTTCGCTGAAACAGAAAAATTTCTGCAATTATTTGGGAAGAGCATTACCACATGCCTTCCCCCTCTCGGGCAAAACAATGCTCCCCTGATCAGTGTTTCCGCGAGAGGGTACTAAGGCGGGTACGATGCTAGTACCCTCAAAGGAACAGAAAAGGGCCATTTTCTTTAATTTCATGGGGTTTTTGTTGATTTTGAAGAAATTAGTACCCTCAAAAATATTTCTCGCAGAGAGACCCTGCTGATATCAACTCATCC
>NMRB01000261.1:122631-177577 GCA_002633025.1 Notospermus geniculatus | reverse complement strand
GTTATATATGTTATGTATCCTTATTAGCTACACCTATGATAAAAATTTGGAGATGATCTAGTCATTAGTTCAGGAGTTATTGCACTTTTTGTGTTTTTGGTTTCCGCCACCTGGTGGCCAAACTGAGAGTCGAATGGGACCGAAACTTGGTGTCGTGGGTCATCTGACCTAGGGGTATATATGTACCAAGTTTCAGATCAATAGCTCCAGCGGCTACGAAACGTGCCCTGCTAACGGACAACGACGACGGACGACGACGGACGACGACGACGGACGACGACGGACGACGGACGCTGCACCATCGTAATAGCTCACCCCAGTGAGCTAAAAACCAATAGTGTATTTTTAATGGTTCACAAGGGGTACCACAGATGAGTGAGATTTACACTAAAATGCAGAATTCAGATGAGTAATTTTCAGGCACGACTGCCAATAAATCTGTGATTACCGAATAAATCACAGGCTAATTTGAACATTTATTGAGCGAGTTCTCTCAAATCAGTTCGGCTTCACTTAACACATCCATTTTGAAACAGCAGTTCATTAACTTTTATGTCAATTTGATGGAGTAACATGGAGATCCGTAATTTACCTACCTACAGTCCACCTCTTAGGCAAATGCTGGCTGGAGCATCTCTGCCCAAGTCCATTTTCAAATTTCCTCTCAACTTACGATCATGCACCATTCATACCTACAAATGCACCATTGCTGAGCTAAAGGATTGGACGTATATGTGCATCAAACATACTTCCACTTGCTGGGTGCATGACTGATATAATGCATCATTAATGCACCAGATATACTCCCATATGCTCATTTCATGCATCAAGTATGCATGAAACATGCTGCTCTGAGTTGTATCTAAGCAGACATTAGCATGATTGTCACTGAGAAGAGATTGATGACACAAAATCATACATTTAAGCATGATAAACTGTTGAATAAAGCAATGCAAAAATGTCAAACGTCAGACTTAGGTACAATGCCAAAGGACAGTTTCTGAATCAGCATCAACAAATGGACCACCATATCACCAATTGTCATCTGCAGCCCTTGCCCAGAGCATTCACACCTATCACAACAGCAATCAAATGGCTCTCTTATAACCAATTTGCCAGTGGCGTCGATTTATGTCTTATGGCCAATCTGTGGCACTGCTGACGTAAATCAGTAATGCAGCACTGCCATTCTACAAAAAAAACCAAGGCACCACGAAAAGCAGGGTTTATCACCTTTGGTGTTTGGTGAACCATTTAGATTTTTTCCCTAAAGCATATAAAGCACTATATCTACTTTCCAAAACCAATATCGTGGCTGAAATGGAATTGAGCGAATGGAATTTGTGAGCATCTTCACCTATACTGTAACCTCTGATGGCGCATTTTTTTCGTATGGTCAATCTTTGGCTAGGTGTTGTATTAGGCAGGCAATAACTCAGCCATTCATATGGAGAAAGCCACATTCTGTAACCATAAAATGGAGCAACTTTGCCAGTTCAGCGGTTTACCACTTAAATGTAAATGTTGTTAAGTAATGATTACATTTTTAAGGAGATTTTCTAGCAACTTCAGCACTTTGTGTTTGAGGTTTATTACCATTATTTTTCAATGCAGTATTGCAGCTGCAGCCCACAGAAAGCATACGAGTCCCCACTCCATTCTGTTGCTTCAGAATCCAGGCAAAAGTTGATTCACTCTACTGTAAAATGCTAATACTACTGGCTGTTATGTATTTGCCTTTCTACTCAAAACACTTACCACCAGTCAGTGTAAACTTTATAAGGCAATTGTAACAGTCATTTGAAGTTTTCGCATTGCGGCAGGTACAGTAACCTAAAACATCCAAAATCAAATGGATTAGATGAGGAGTTGATGTGAATGACATTCCTGCTGCCCCTTGTTTCCAGATTTCCTTCTGAAACAAGGGATATAAAAAGAGATATGGCAACTGAATAACACACAAAAGCCATCTCTAACAAGATGGAATCTACAACTTGGCTTTCCCCCTCTCGCCTTCCCAGATCTGCATATGAATACTGACACAGCTGCACTTTGCAGTCTTACTGCCCCAAAGCTTTGTCTTCCTTTTCCAAAACTTTTAGTGAATTTCTGGTACCAGTAATCAACGAAACCAGATTCAACATATCTGATACAGCTAACGACATTTTGCAAGTCCAGATACAATTCATTTAGTTACCAATGCCACAATTTCCTTATTTTCCAATAAGCAGGCACGTCCCATTTACTGGGTTTCCCCTCCTCAGGATATGATCTCGTCTGCATAGGATTTTACATGAAAAAAACCAGATAATTTCCTGGTGGGTGAGTATTTGATTTGTCTATCTCATATCTGGTAAAAGATAAAGACGTGGATAGAGACGGTGTCATGGCAGCACTGAAGACGGACTGAAACTGATGTTTTCCAAGACTTCCGATGCGCAGTTCAGATCTGCCAGAGACTGAATGACGCAGCATCTAATACAGATATCATTCGCAGATGTGAAACTAGTTTTCTTGCAGATTAGTAAAATGGCTTTTTCATACAACTCCAACTGAGAAAAAATAATCTCGTTTCCAATTTTCTCGTCTCGTTTTTGCCACATATCAGATGACACTACATTCCAAATGATCAATTATGAGTATAGGTCCGTCATGATTACTGGTTGGCTTTTTTCAAACAGGAAAAATTTTAAGGGTAAAGAAGTTTTTTAGCAGTCTCACTGTTTTTTTAATAAATAGAAAGCCTGTGAACCAGCAGGAAGATAGTGCTGTATGGATCACTTGTATGATATGAAGAGAATGATGGAAAGGAAATTGTCGATGATAGCCAGAGCAAAGTGGCGCAGTGGTAGAGCATCATACTTGAGACCGAAGGTCAAGGGTTCGATTCCTGACAGAGTTACCACTTTGTTTTCTCAACTGGTCTGAAAGGATCAAGTGATCTGAGAACCAAATGAGCTGCTCCTTGAGTTCCACATGACGATGTCTGCATGGAGACTGTTTAACAATGGAAAGCGCTTTATAAAGCAGCGCATCATTATTATTATCATGAAAGATTACCAACACAGGATGGAGCCAACCAGACCAATACTTCAGCGATATGGAACATGATAACCGGGTGGAAGTTACGATGAAATCATAACCTATGAGTAAACATGGACACCCACAAAGGTCTTATTGCATCTCTTCAAGAAATGTCAAAGGGTGTCCCCACGAAGCGAGGAAATCTCTATAGGCAACCATCATAATGCATTAATAACCAGTCGACGATCGCCGTGACTCAACCTTTGATATCTATGTTATGAGATTCGTTCAACTAGTATACCCCCCCGATTCCCCTCTGGTTAGCCACGACCGCAAGGGATTTGAAAATAGAATACCGCCCAAGGTGTAGATGACCAGCATGGTATAGTGAATCAGGTTTGGCTATCCATTATTGATGATGTCAGCCGCCATATAATATTGAAGATAGGTGTCGACTTGAGTTGTGGAGGATCACATTTGGTAAATGTACCAAGGGTGATTCTCCACATCAGTTCCGATGATCAAAGGGGCTGTTCATTTTCGTCAATTGAGGAATCTGAGTTGTGATCCTTGTGAAAATGGAGAAAGTTAAGCAGCGATTATTCTGTACAGCACAACAAATAATCCCTGCAATTTGCAAATTTTTTTCCATTTTCCCAATGATCACAACTCAAATTCCTCAAGTGACGAAAATGAACAGCCCCTTTTCAACTAAAGCAACCTAGGGAAGGGTAGGAGGGGTTTCAGTCACATCTGACATGGTCACAATCGATTTCTGTCAGCAGTCCCCATGATCACCAATTAAAAGACCATCAATAGCATAGTACCAGAGATTTATGACATCGATTTTCTGAGGGATTACCTATTTTAGTTACAAACCGCTCCAACATTGGCTCAATACAAATTGTCCATGGAAAATTGTCTATGAATCTTTCCGAGAGGACAAACTTTATGAGATAATTTTTGAGGACAGCCAAGGATTTGGCAGTTCGAGTTCCTTGAAACAAAGATTTTTATCAAGGCTGATCAGTTTTTGGGAGACTACCACTATGAAATGAAAGTACTATTGTGAATTTTTAGTTGCGCCTTGGAATTGAAAGTGGAGTACTTAATATGACATTGGCTGTTTGAGATTTTCCTTCTGTGAGACAACCAATCACATTCTGGGTAAAAGATACTGGTCTCAGAGAAGCTTGAACTGGACATCAGCCAATGACCCCCATACCAGACACAATGTAAGTGATAAATGACCACTCTCCCAGACATGTGGTAATCTCATCTTCCCAGGTCATCAACGTAGACCTATTTTAGAACCATCTATCTCTAAAGTGATTTGTACCACTTGGAAGACAATCGGGACCAATGAAGGTATGGACGGCACACCTCAATGGGGAACGCTGGCCACCATGAACTTGGTCTCGCTGCTGATAGAATAGAAACTTTTGAAAACCATCCAGGTTGCAGTCCCATGTCAATTTCTCATTGAACGGAAAGGTATTTTCATGACCGCTATGTAGTGCTGCCACCTAGTGACAATGAAGTCCATCACTGCCAGACTAAAAGCCATACTTCTGAACCATTAGGGTACCCATCATTTGAATGAACTGAAGAACTGCTTGACCTATTCCCATTGGCAGATGGATATTCCTGAGATGATGAGGAAGTTTTGAATTGCTTCTTTGCAACTGAAGAAGTCATAACGTTGACCACAGGTGGGAAAAGCTTTCAGCAAGAACTACATGGTCACTGGCCATTTAAGACATTGCTGTAAAGTCTTCAACTAATTCTGACCATCTTGCTCACCTACTTTACATATACAGTAGTTGTGTAAGATTTGCCATGCTTATAGTCGAAGTCAACCTTTCAACAAGGGGCCTGTGCAACAAACACCATAAAGTGAACACAATGATTAAACCACAAACCATTACCAGTTGACTGAGCAACCTTGAATTTGCAAAAGCCTCATGGAAAGTGAACTAGCTTTGTTAGGTAACTGCGACATGGATTATTTACCACTGACTTGTGTATGTTTTCAAGCTTGGTATTTTGCCCCTGTTGAAGTTAGGTTGACTTCGACTATACACACTACTTGATGACACAACAAATACCAGGGCCGACCGCCAAGAAACTTCGATGGCCCAAACAGTGCCTAACAGAGAGGTATGCAATGCCTTTTACCATTAGAGAATTTCTCTGTTGGGCCCTATTGGTGCTATCGGAGTTTCTTGGCAGTCAGCTCAGTAATGCACTGGTGCAGTGGCAAAGCTGTTGTCTTGGGTTGACATGACTTTGTGAACTCAGAATGCTGTCGGCCAGCAAGGGTGTTCTGCATGATCTTGGTCACGACTCGACAGTGCGTCAGCGAACCGGCAAGGGTGTTGATCAACGACGAGTCTTTCCAACCAGTAGCCACTACGTCTTATCAACCATGGTGCCATAGAGCTGTCGTCAACATATTGATTGGTCTGATCAATCGTTCTCGTAGCTGTAGCTGATCTACCAATGGATCTGCCAATATCGATAGCTTACTCTGAACCAACAGAAGAGCTGCCATTAGCGTAAACATCCTAAAGTAGGGATCTCAAGACAATGGGGAGTGCTTTTTACGAATGGAACAAGATGGTGATTCCATTGTTACTGACATCAATGACCTTTAGTAACCTAGATGTATAATTTCTCTTTTATCGAAACAGCATTTACTTGAACAAATACAACCCCCTAACATGCCTAAAAACAGGGGTGGATCCAGGATTTGTGAAAAGAGGGGGGGGGCCCTCTGCTAGGAACATTGGAATTTGTGTCAAATTCCAAAATTTCATCGTCGATTGTACAGATTTGTTTGCCATAAGGGGAGGCACGTGCCCCCCCCCCTCTGGATCTGCTCCTGAACAATACATTTTGATTCAAAGCCTCAAGATGCCTCATACTTCTACTAGTGGTGTTCAATACATGATACGAGCTCCCCCATCCAAAATAAACCCCATGCAATACTTTTTTGATTCAAAGCCTGAAGATTCCTCATATTCCCACTGCCTGATGTTCACTATACATGCAGTTGGATACGACTCCTCATCTATCACAATCACAAAGGAACAGATATTAAACATGTTAAAACCAACTGTCACCAACTCAGAATATAAATGCAATTTCTAAACCACTTATTTTTATGGAACAACTTTCTGACTTTGTAACAAGAATAACAGAGGACCTAAAAAACAATGAGGTTAATTTAAACTAATACCGGACATTAGTACTTGATTACAAGCCTAGTCCCTTTCCTTTCCTTTTGAAGCAGTGATATGAAATCGACAACACCATCTCAGATAATGCTTTGATTCATTTTGATGTTTCGAACGATCAATGCACATTTGATGCTGTGACAAAAATAGCTTAATGTCAAAGGTAGATGCCTACTACGAACTAGTGGGGTAGTTCAATTACAATGGCAGAAGAGATGAGATCAGGAGGAGACTCTTCGAAGATCAAGGCCTTCAACACAAGACAGCAAATGAGAAGACTATGAGAGAGAGAGAGGTTCAAGGATCTACAGTGTGTCCCAGAAAGAACTGAGAATGAAGATGGAATGGGGATCCTAGCTCGATAGGGGACAGCACACCGAAACCCAGTCCTAATACAATGGATGCCTTTTGTGTGGGAAATTGATCAGGACCGGGATGTCAGTTTCATTTCAATAGTTTTAACCACTAGTGACACCTATTGAGGCAGTGAGCTAGGGTCCCCTTTAAATTAAACGGAGTTGGCCCTTGGAGAGTTGAATCTTCAGCGTTCTTCTCAGAATAGCTATTACCTTCCTTACAAAATGTCCAATGAATCTGGAAAGGAGACCTAACTTGGCTGAAGGTCACTGAACTGGAAATTGGCGTATGTCATACTGGATAAGGGCAAATAGGTCTGGCTAGAGTTGAGTGGCTGTATTTTGTTCAGCTGCACAATGGTTATTACACCAAAGAAGGAACCTGTATTAACCATCGAAGAGCCAATACTGACCGTTTTATTCAATTTCAATTCTCAGTTTTTTTTCTGGGACAGACTGTTGGCACTACTGCTGCATGGTAGCACACCTCTGTTTGCACCCATACCCAATGGACATCTCGTCTCCCTGTCACAGTTGATAAACCAACCAGTAGTAACAGGCTGAATGAAATATTGTGATAACCAACAACATAAAAAGGCCATGAATCAATATATTACTCCAATATACATAACAGCTTTAAAAACGTCCTCCTCTATAGTCTAGTTTATTCCGGCGCACATACTCCACACACTAATGGGGGGAAGAGAAGGATATTGGCAAATATTAGTTCCAGCAAGTCACATCGAAGGATATCGGGACTTGTAAACTATCGAAAATGAAGAGGGCATCCGATGCATCCTTGGTATGTGTGGAAGGGAAAGGAAATGTGACCGGCTCTGGCAAACGCAGAGTCACATGTCACAAGTGATCATCATGAGTTGTCAGTTTATTCAAATATTATCATTGCTCTTGTAAACCAGCAGAGACATTCATTTCAGCTATTGTGTCAAAAATCAGTTAACCTTTGGCAACTGGCACCAAACCCCCTGCTTTCGCTGGAGTGGGTCAAAATTGTTATCAAGTACCAGCAGTGGCACTGATGTGTCATAATATCAGGTATTTGTAACCTCACTCGACCACTGGAGGTGAGCTAATCGACGATTTGGTACATTCTTGTTTTGTGACAGTACATATGTATGTATTCGATGTCAAAGGTAGTGACCTGCAGATAGCACCTTGGTGGGGGGAGGGACCAGACAAAACATTTTGGCAAAAATCAATATGCTGAGGCAAGTAGCTATCCTTCTAATAGACGAAAGTTGCTTCCACCATTAATCATCCCTCTGCAACTACAGACTTACCAGCTTCTGGAGTGATGATTATAACGGGAGAGTGCACGGAGCTGTCAGATCAATAGAATAGGGTCATGGCTTACAGTGACCTTTTCAACATGTCTGCAATTGCGATCCATTTCAATCAACTGATTAGCGATGATCACGATACATTTTCAATCGCATGATGAGATCCCACTTCACCATAAATGGACCATGGCTTTCAGCAGACACACGACACTGAATAATGCACATGGATATACATGTACGGTGTTCACAGACATGACAGAGCAGAGCAACTGAGGTCTCGGACAAAATTCATGAGGCTACGATTTGCGCAAAAAGGCCAGTTTCCACTACAGTGGTTTAGCTGGCATTTTGTGGTAAGTGGGATGGTTTTCACAGGATTTGGAGAGTTCTTCGTTGGTTTAACCAAATATGTGTGTTAATTATCCTAATGCGTATGAAAACTACAGCCCTCACCACAAACCATGGTGAGGAATGCTGTAGTGGGAACCGGGCTTTAAGGCCTGTTTCCACTACAGCGGATTCCACCGCAGTGTTTTTTGCAGAGAGCAGTACGGTTTTCACAGGGTTTTGGATAATCCTTCTATGGTTTTACAATACATGGGCGTGTTGATTATCCCAATGCCTGTGAAAACCACTCCGCTCGCCGCATTACTGCACTGGAATCTGCGGTAGTGGAAACGGGGCTGTAGTGTGACACTCAGGTGAACAGCCAGCCTCAAATCATCCCAAAGGTTATTCATTGGTGCCAATCTAGCATCTGTTGTGTGGGTTGCACGGCTGATCTTCACTTGGTTGAAGACTCTTGAGGGAATTGACAAGATCCTTCAAAGACACAAGCCAATAGCCAAGGTAATAACGGGGAGCAATTGAACAAGGTTTAAGCCTGGATAATTGAACCCACAAAAGAACACAACACAATTTAACGGTACTGAATATTCAGAGTCATGCGCTTTGCAGCCGTGTGAGTTTATGTCACAGGAGCACCATGACATAAATTACTTGGAAAACATCTGCTAAGGACAAAATGTATTTGGAGCATGATTACCCTAAACCTCATTCACTGCCCAAATTGATTCATATCATTATCATTCTGACATTCCTTGACATACTGCCAAACACACAGATGTGCATTTCCCAAACAAACATTCCCAGAACTAGAATATATTGCAAATTGAAAATTTCCCCACTCAAGACAGTGAAATCGACATGAATAAAACTTCTTGGAATCAATCATGAATGTGAATAGAAAATATCACAAGAAAATCTGCAGGCGTTATAAAGTTAGAGTGTTTACATTGACGGATGGACAGACAGACACTGAAGGGGACGACAATACCCCTCAGCCAAGCCACTGGCCGAGTATTGGGATATTGCCCATCACCAAAGGGTTTTCATGAGATGTATGGAGCACAATCCACTCCCTCCCCCTTATGAGATGTCTGGAGCACATACATGTACATGTACGTATCTCCCCCTGCCTCCTCACAACCCCAATCATAAATCACTGTACATCAAGCAGAAAAACATAATAGCCGCATCAATACTGAAAGGTTGAACAACTTATGGCACTCATCCCAGCCATGCAAACAGCACCTAAATAATGCAAACACTAAGAGAAATTGAACATTTTCTCGATAGACTGCCAACAGTATTGGTAAAGGTCACAGCAATGTTCACAGTTATAACGATTAACCTTGGTGGAAATAGGCCCTATGGGCATATCCACAGGTCATGTAAATTCTTTTACACAAAACTTCGATCGGGAAGAATTAACTTACAACAAAACACAATACGTGTACATGAAAATTGTCCTGGAGGCTATGGGAACTTTCAGTATTTGGCAATTTCAATTTCAATTCATGAATATTTTAAGAAATGTCCTCAGAACCCCTAGTGAACAAGGTCAAGTACTGATAATTAAATATACACCATCACTGACATTTAAAAGGCCACAATGAACTGAATATAGCACATTTCTTTCACTTACAGAACCTCGGGATGACATCAGGGAGCCTATGATGTTCAGGTGACATTTGACTTCAGAAAGACAAATTCAATGAACATTCTCATCAAATCATAATGACACTTATTGTTCAGAACAGCAAGTCAACCTTTCATCGTGTACTTTACAAGTTACCTTCTATTGCGTTAGTCTTTTGACTCGAAAACTGAAAAGGACCGAGGATTAAAACGCATTAATCACATCATGAGGCTGAATTTCAGAGGGGTAGCTATAAAGCACTCCAGCTGGGGTGAGATTAGATCTGTGGGGGAGGGAGGTTCTCTGAAGGAAAATCAAACATGCGGCAAGCAGGGAACAATCAAGTAAAATCTCTTCCTCTCTGATGCACATGGTTTGCAGGATGAATGACAGTTCCATTGTTGTTTCTGCAACAGTGGGATTTTCAAAGGAGCTAATCCAAGGGGAGTCTGGGTGTTGAACTTGGTGGCAAAAAATTTCACATCACAAGGACCAGGAGAAAAGGAGGAAGGTTAAAGAGGGACCACCCACATCAAATCCACATAAGCCTCCTTCATGTTGAACGACAAATCCATTTCAGCAAGGTATTGGTAACTTTTGATGTTATCAAGCATGGCTTTTTTATCGTCCTACAGAACCGATAGCTGATATTCGGCACTTGCAACGAGTGGGTGTTCCTGCTCATCGCACAAAGCAAATCTTTTGGTGTTTACCTTGTTGGTCTACCATTGCCGTGTTGAAAAAATAAAAGATTGGATCACAATGTGCAGCATTGTTGTCAGAGACTGGAGGCAGAATTATGACAAAGAAAATACAAAACTAGTCAGTGCCAACTGAAAGGAAGCACAACCGGAGATTTACATGTACCGGTACAATTAAAACCCAGCCCACCATTGTACACAGGAGGCAAGAACCAAAATGGGAAAAGATTTCACTCAACAAGAAAGGCAAGATCACAAAACCAAGATGTTACAAAAGGAATCTGAGATGGTACAAAAGCAATCACTACACAGGAGGTAAGATCACAACTATGATGGTACAAAAGCAATCACTACACAGGAGGCAAGATCACAACTGTGATGGTACAAAAGCAATCACTACACAGGAGGCAAGATCACAACTGAAATGGTACAAAAGCAATCACTACACAGGAGGCAAGATCACAACTGAAATGGTACAAAAGCAATCACTCGCAGGAGGTATCACAACTGAAATGGTACAAAAGCAATCACTACACAGGAGGCAAGATCACAACTGTGATGGTACAAAAGCAATCACTACACAGGAGGCAAGATCACAACTGTGATGGTACAAAAACAATCACTACACAGGAGGCAAGATCACAACTGTGATGGTACAAAAGCAATCACTACACAGGAGGCAAGATCACAACTGTGATGGTACAAAAGCAATCACATGGGAGGCAAGATCATATGGGAGATAGTGTAAAGGCAATCAGTACGCCGGGGATCGAGCCAAGATTGTTAGGAGATGGTGCAATTAAAAGCAATCAATGATTCGAGCCGCGAGATTACAACAGCTTTGCCTAATCACAAATCTGTCGATTTCATAGCCACATCGAGTGAATATTTAGTTGTAATTACACCACTGATTTTCTGCTGGCGGAGAGTAAAATAGATAATGCTCCATAATGAGAGTATGAAGTTGATTATTGACTCAGCAATATTGCCGAAGGCTGTGGGCGTATTATGGCTGGTCTATTATAACACTATGCAGTTGTACCATCCGGCAAAGTTGAGCATAACAAAAAGAAAGGAAATACCTCAACAGAGGGATACTGTATACCTCCTGTATCTTGCTTTGATATGGTATTTATGTTAACTTGCAAGTACTCATGATTGACGTCCAACAAACATAAAATAAGTATCGCAACAGGTTTGGGGTTCTGATTAGTTGTGACTTGTGTAGGTTCACAGGAATTGGACTGAAAGTAAAGTGGATGGCTTCTTTTCGCCTTTCTTCATTTTCATTGATGGAAAGTCCGCCAGGTTCATTTCTATTCAGATAGGTCCATTCTGCATGAGCTAAATCACCTGATGCTGGAAAGGCTTACATTAGAATGCACAATGGTTGTTAGACAACACATCCATTCTGGGTTTCAACTTACTCTCAGTAAATAATTGATCTTGAGAACATAGTGAACCTTGCCATTTCAAGAATGTAAAGTATCAGTCCAATGCGCCAACTAACAACAATAATAATACATTATTCTTCAATACCATCACATTCATTATATTTAGACTTAAACATTCTGTAAACTTTTGCTTGATTTCCAGCAAGAAAGATTGGTTCAGTAAATCCAAAGCCAACAAATGTCAGGCAACTCAGTGAAGTCCATTCATCTGATTTCACTTTCTATCTGCCACAAAATCACATATCAGTATTCCTTTCAAAGTTTGACATTTCAATCTCGCCCCGCGTTAGACCTAAGTAATCCCTGCCACAAACTCCTTTTATATAAATATCATCAATCAAATGCAATATTACCAATCCATTTTAAAGATCAGACAATTTCCATCACCTTGTGACAATCAAAAGTATTCAAGTTCCGACCTGAGTTACTGCCTTGCACGCAATGGTCAGTATAGCTCGACACGGCCCATACAACTTAGTCAATCATAGCAGCTGCAACTTCCAACAGGCTATCTTGTTCTCTTCATAAAATCAATCACATATTTTTCTAGCTAATTGTTAATTTCTGTTCCGATGGGTTCTATTATTAGACGATCAAATACCACCATGGCAACTCCATTTACTTGAGTAACACACTGATTATTCGAGACCGTCGACTCTTTTTAATGTCTCAAAGAGAAAAGAGATGAAAATTATTTCTTGTTCTACGTCAGGACAGGAAATATTGATGCCCAAACACAGAACATAGCATCTAGATCCACCAAGGTTCATAGCGCTCCGCTTTTGGACTGTGCTCCAAGTCCAGCGTACGGTAGTCCCAAACAGAAGTCACTGTACTAGCCTTGATATTTCAAAGTGACGTAGAGTAAACCAATATACCGGTATATGAAACTCTCCCCGAACAACCAGAGAAAAAGAAGCGGCATGAAGGTTTCGAGGCCAAAAACTTCGGCACTTCAGGAAGTGTTTAAAAAACAACCTCTTCAAACCATGCAGTGCCGCCAGTTCAGGAAGTGTGTAAAAGGCATCCCGCCTCCACACATCGTTTAATTCTGCCAGAAACACCTGTTAATCCAATATCGATCAGAACATTTTGTGATCCCACAAATGGACCATGTGAAAAAAATTCATGGGAGTAGAGACGGAATAAGCCCTCAACACTTTTTTTATAAAATACACAGACGGGTTACGAGATTATACTTTAGAAATCAGCGCTAGTTTCCTAATAGGGCTTTTAGTACCAATTTGTCAAAGGTCACAGCTGACTTCAGGCAGCAGGCTCAAAATAGCTATTGATTTGGAGATATTCCAATAATCTGAATTTTAACTGTATTCAACAGAAAGCAGAGTCCTCGTGAGACAGAAAACTCACCGAAAATACGCGCACACGCGAGCTATCTGCTGAGCAAACGGTCTCGAATGACTTTTTGCTCAGCAGATAGCTCCAGTGTGCAGCAGGCTTATAAGATTACAGCTGGGATTGACTACATGTATGTCTAAAAAGTTCCGATTTTCCTGCCAAACTGATCATGAATAGATGTATGCAAGTGACTATATCCTTGAGACACTGTCCCTCATTTTCTACGGTGGAGTTGCCCATATAGAGCGGTCCCAACTCGCATGGGAAAACTCTCACGTGGAGGGGCTCCTTAACTACCTTTTTAATTCTTCATCCATTCAATTTAAAGTTCAAGGTCCAATATATCAGTCAAATTGATCCCGGCACAAACTGAAATCAATTAATGCAATAATTTGAAGAATTATAGTGTTCAGCCTAATGTGATCGTATTGGGAAATGAACTTGGGCACTGCTTAGCATTAGAGTAGCTGCGGGCGTGTTTATAGACGTTGCAAGGTCATCATTGTGGTCTTCTAGAGTTACTCAGATATCTGACATTTAAATGACACTTTCTTAGTCATTTCAGCCTCAATCCCCAGATGGATCTGGTATTTTTCTGTATCTTTGTGCATAGTTCTATCTCCCAGAGACCTTCGTAACAAAAGCATCTGTTGTCGCCGTACATTTAAAAACTGTTCGGTAGCTTAGAGGTATGGAGTGACAATGAAGATGGTAGAACTAATCTGGATATTAAAATCGCCGATGATTTCTTTGAAATACAAGCTGTCCAAAGAATATTGCTGTATTTTTCGACACAAAGAGGATTATACGCGCATCACTCTGTCAGTTATGGCTACCAAAGATGTTTCCATGGTATTGGCTTGCGACCAACATTCTGGAGGTCCCAGCGTCAAATGCAAAGTTTGCAGTTGGTGCAAGACTAGGTAAATCTACAAAGGGACATGTTGGTGCAGTATTGGAGCATAGGCCGAGGTTGAGACGTCATAGGCGGGTTCGATTCCTGGCCGAGTCACCACTTCATATTCTCAACTGGTCTGGAAGAATCAAGTGCTGAATGAGGTCAGAAACACTGATCTGAACTGCAGTTAAAGGAGTCCTCCAAAATGCCTTCAGCAATTTCTAAGCATGGTACATGTAAAAACTCTACATTTTTACCACAAGCTATCATTATGAAGAAAATTGGCCAAGACAACCATCATAAAGGTACACAAACAATAATTCATTCCAATGGGATCGATGAGTGAAAGAGTTATCCTATTCCAATTACAATATGCTCCAATTTCAAAGGGCTAAGGGTTGAGGAATATCATAAATGTTATTCCCAAGAGAAAGTTCCCGAAGATGAGACTGTAAAGTAATTTGTGAAAGATGAGAAGTGAGCTTCTGATGTGATGGAAAGAGACGGATATAAAAACAAGAAAGGAAATAACCACACAACTGTCATCAACAGTGCTGAAAAAAATCCTTGTTGTTTCGACACAACATGAGCAACTGAAAGGTGTTCTGTGGATCTGAAGTGTTCTGCCTCACACTTTTTTGTCCATGAGAAAAGCTTCCCAACGGAATAGGGAAATTGAGATAGTCAAGGAATACTTCACCTCCAACAATAGACCGACCATTCTCAAATTGACGAAAACGACAAAGATCTGTGCACTTCACCGAAATCTCAACTACAACCTCAATATGAAGCTGAATGACCTGACGCAGACCACCCACGACAGTAACTTCGATGACGTTGCACCAGGGTCAACCATTGCTAAATCATGGATTGCGTTACGTCACTCGGTTTCAGATCGAGGTTCTGGTTGAGATTCCGGCGGAAGTCCGCAGATCTGTGAATTTGAGAATCGTCTATAGAACTGCAACATTCTGCCATTAGTGAGGTGAAGTATTTCTTGAATATCTCATGCCAGTTTCAGAAACAAACTCGCAGATCCACAGAATACTTCCATTATTTATGGTTGAACTATGAAAGAGTTTTTGCATATCTCTACTATTGCTTTGAAAAACAGAAACCCATTTGGGATAATTCCGATACATACAATGCAGAGTACCACCGGTTCTCAACTCCAAAGCAGGAAACTAAAATAGACAGAAGTGAGACTGTCAGGGTCAATTCGTTTCTGACAGTTTGTTCCATTACTGGCATCGAACTGCACTCAGGAATTATTGATTCGAAGGAAAGGGAAATGAATGAAACAAAACAGGACGACGTAATGTCAGAATGTCAAACTGGATCACACACCATGACATGCCATGATCAAACTATTAACCTAGAGAGCAGACACCATGTGGATACTAACCATTTCCACTTGACTGTGTGTTCAATGCAAGACCCAACTGGCCCCGGCCTAGAGTTTGGGACGTTTTGAGTTAACCATTTTGCATCAAGGCAACGGCTTACTTCCAAGAAATGAGAATGTGAGTGGTATTTTTCCGTTTGAAAAGACTGCATTTGTTCTATGGCCGTTCGAACTTGCGAACCGAGAGAGTGAAAAAAGCGGCGGCCATTACGCAGCCATGGTAGCGGGCAACATATCGCGATATGACCGCCCGCGGGGGGACATATCGAAATGACACAGGGTCACATGACGTAAATGAGCCAATCACATTCACGGAATTTTACTTGAGGTACGAGATTGGGTTATGTGCCATTGCTGGTTTCTTCAACTTACACTTAGACCATAATGACAGAAATGACTGCCCATTGTTTTCTGTGGTGGAGTTGCCCATATAGAGCGGCAACTCGCATGGGAAAAGTCTCACGTGGAGGGGCTCCTTAACTACCTTTTTAATTCTTCACCCATTCAATTTCAAGTTCAAGGTCCAATAATATCAGTCAAATTGATCCCGGCACAAACTGAAATCAATTAATGCAATAATTTGAAGAATTATAGTCTTTAGCCTAATGTGAACGTATTGGGAAATGAACTTGGGCACTGCTCAGCATTAGAGTAGCTGCAGGCGTGTTTATAGACGTTGCAAGGTCATCATTGTGGTCTTCTAGAGTTACTCAGATATCTGACATTTAAATGACACTTTCTTAGTCATTTCAGCCTCAATCCCCAGATGGATCTGGTATTTTTCTGTATCTTTGTGCATAGTTCTATCTCCCAGAGACCTTCGTAACAAAAGCATCTGTTGTCGCCGTACATTTAAAAACTGTTCGGTAGCTTAGAGGTATGGAGTGACAATGAAGATGGTAGAACTAATCTGGATATTAAAATTGACGATGATTTCTTTGAAATACAAGCTGTCCAAAGAATATTGCTGTATTTTTCGACACAAAGAGGATTATACGCGCATCACTCTGTCAGTTATGGCTGCCAAAGATGTGTCCATGGTATTGGCTTGCGACCAACATTCTGGAGGTCCCAGCGTCAAATGCGAAGTTTGCAGTTGGTGCAAGACTAGGTAAATCTACAAAGGGACATGTTGGTGCAGTATCTGAGGATAGGCCGAGGTCGAGAAGTCATAGGCGGGTTCGATTCCTGGCTGAGTCACCACTTCATATTCTCAACTGGTCTGGAAGAATCAAGTGCTGAATGAGGTCAGAAACACTGATCTGAACTGCAGTTAAAGGAGTCCTCCAAAATGCCTTCAGCAATTTCTAAGCATGGTACATGTAAAAACTCTACATTTTTACCACAAGCTATCATTATGAAGAAAATTGGCCAAGACAACCATCATAAAGGTACACAAACAATAATTCATTCCAATGGGATCGATGAGTGAAAGAGTTATCCTATTCCAATTACAATATGCTCCAATTTCAAAGGGCTAAGGGTTGAGGAATATCATAAATGTTATTCCCAAGAGAAAGTTCCCGAAGATGAGACTGTAAAGTAATTTGTGAAAGATGAGAAGTGAACTTCTGATGTGATGGAAAGAGACGGATATAAAAACAAGAAAGGAAATAACCACACAACTGTCATCAACAGTGCTGAAAAAATCCTTGTTGTTTCGACACAACATGAGCAACTGAAAGGAGTTCTGTGGATCTGAAGTGTTCTGCCTCACACTTTTTTGTCCATGACAAAAGCTTCCCAATGGAATAGGGAAATTGAGGTAGTCAAGGAATACTTCACCTCCAACAACAGGCCATTCTCAAATTGACATAAACGACAAAGATCTGCGCACTTCCACCAAAATCTCAACCATAACCTCAATCTGAAGCTGAATGACCTGACGCAGACAACCCCACGACAGTAACTTCAATAATGTTGCACCAGGGCCAACCATTGCTAAATCATGGATTGCGGTTTCAGATCGAGGTTCTGGTTGAGATTCTGGCAGAAGTCCGCAGATCTGTGAATTTGAGAATCGTCTATAGAACTGCAACATTCTGCCATTAGTGAGGTGAAGTATTTCTTGAATATCTCATGCCAGTTTCAGAAACAAACTCGCAGATCCACAGAATACTTCCATTATTTATGGTTGAACTATGAATGAGGTTTTGCATATCTCTACTATTGCTTTGAAAAACAGAAACCCATTTGGGATAATTCCGATACATACAATGTGGAGTACCACCAGTTCTCAACTCCAAAGCAGGAAACTAAAATAGACAGAAGTGAGACTGTCAGGGTCAATTCGTTTCTGACAGTTTGTTCCATTACTGGCATCAAACTGCACTCAGGAATTATTGATTCGAAGGAAAGGGAAATGAATGAAACAAAACAGGACGAGGTAATGTCAGAATGTCAAACTGGATCACACACCATGACATGCCATGATCAAACTATTAACCTAGAGAGCAGACACCATGTGGATACTAACCAGATGATAATAAGACGGCAATGAAGGAAATAGGCAAGGAATGATTTGATGAAGTCAATGAAAGCTAACCTGAAGAGGATGTAGGATGTTGGATACCAATTGGTGAAGAAAGATGCAGCTGAAGTCAACTTCAGCCAACCTGAAGAGTTCTGTGGGCTGTATGACATTGCAATCGGTGAAGAAAGATGTAAGATGTGAAGTCAACCGATGTATCAATTGCAGTGAAGATATGATGCGAGATGTGAAGTCAACCAAAACCAACCTGAAGAGGTTTTTGGGCTGAGGTACCCATTGCTGGAGAAAGATACGAGATGTTGAAGTCAACCAAAACCAACGAAAGAAGTCAACTATAGGAAGAGGTCTGTGGGCTGCGTGACAAACCAAACAGTGAAGAAAGATGTGTCATGTGAAGCCAACCAAAGCAGTATTTTCTGTCAGAAGGACCAATTGCTGAAGAAGGATGCAAGATGTTGAAGTCAACCAAGGCCCAACTTGAAGAGGTGTGAGGACTCCTGTTATGAGGTAGTACAGGTGAAGAAAGGTATCAGATGTGAGGACGACCAAAGCCATCATGCAGCTGGGGCCGGACAGCTGAGGTGTCAAATACCTCAGCTGGTTTCGGAGATCGCAGACATGGCAGACGGAGGTTCTCAAACAAAAACACAAAAATTCCAGGCCTGCCAAGTTGCAGACAGAACAAGATACCCGTATCATATGTTTAGGTATTAAAGAGAGATTAGCAAACAAATTTAAGTAAATCATCCCAGATTTTGCGCCTAATGTGATGTAGTCAATCCTTTGGGCACACACCATCAACAATGCCTCAGCTGCAAACCCTGAAATGCTAAAGTTCAAAACCAGAGCAAGTACAACCGCATGTCAACATGTGACTAAGGAAACCGAGATATATCCTTCAGTGACGGATAATACGAGGAAAAGGCAATAATCAATTTTTACCGTTAGTCAGGTGTAGTTTAGGAGAAAAGAGGACCAAAGGAGTTTCTCGTACTTGATTCATGGTAAACTAATAGCACGCAATGTCGTGAAGCAAATGTCAGGTGTGAATGCCCAGTGGGACCTCCAGCTTCTTCTTGCGTGCTTTTCCTTGTATAGGAAGTTTTTTCTTTCAAACTAAAGCAACTGTTTCTTTCTCCACACGATCCCAACTCTGTCAGCTCCAGCATTTTTTAAGGGTAGGACTCGACATTAGGTAATAGATACTTACTGCTGAAGTGGCATATTCACCTGCTGGGGAAAAAATACATGACATACACCAACGATCTATTGGAAGTTTGGGTAGTAAACTTTCAGCTATGTTTAATTGCCATGGTTGTGAGATTCAGAGTAAAAGGAGAAATGATCCATCGAAAAAGTGTTGTGTTAACCCCGTATCATCTGATTTATTTAACACCAGATATGTGGGTGGATGGTCATATTACCAGTACAATAGACAATCGATCTGTTTGTACTTCCATCAGCAAGGACCTACAAATCATGTTATAGTAGAACTATTTGATAGTAGAATGCTTTCAAAGGGTATTTGTATTTGATTTTTCCGTCAGGGCCGAAGCCATAGCATTATTGGCCCTGGTAAGTACGGACGAGGCCATCACAAGCTACTGGCTACTCATGTTCCACACTATGATGGGGTCTTTTACTTACCCTTGCAAAGAAACAAGGCACCACAGCTTACTGTCCCATACGATGGACGTGAAGAGCCGGGAATAAAATCCCATAGGGCTCGGGCTAGATTCGAACCCGGGACCTGCCGCTTGCTGAGCGGATGTGATAACCACTCGGCTATCAGGGCTCAAAGGGTCTCTGGTTACTTTCAAAGGGCCTCTGGTTAAATTTAGTAGGCACACTTTTTGAGCCACTAGAGGGCACACAATTTTTGCCTTGGATCAGTGGCATCAGCAGTAATGACGTAAGGCACTGATGTCCATTACAATGAACACAAGACATAGTCCGATGAGGACACTTTTTAACCCATTTGACACAAATCTAACAAGGGTCTCACCTGCACCCGCTGCCTGGGCTAGCACTTCCTCCACCAGGCTACGAAACTTATCCAGCATTGACATAATATCCACGTACAACAAAAAGATCCAAAAATAAATCCTCAAATCGCCAATACTAATGGATCGACCACATGGTAAATGGAATCCTTGACAACCATAATCCACAAGTCTGACTCCTGTCTAGTGCTAATACTACACGTTCTCTTGATACTGGCTATGACACACGTTGTGTTGATTTAACGCACGTTACATCTATGACTGACGTAGATAAGGAACTCCCGATTGGTCAATATTCGAATGCACTTAATATTCATTAGTAGCATACGGCTAAGGTACCAGTACCAGGATAGCAGTAATGGCTAATGGCTAGAGCAGTAACGAAGCAGAAGACCACCTGGCTTTGTGCCAAGAAGAGTCAACGGCAAAAGTACCATTTCAATCATTACATTCAATCTCAGAGTATGCTGTTGTCACTGCCAGCTGACATGTTTTATACAGCATGTGATGTCATCTAAACAGGGAAATGTCAAAATGAAATGTATCAGTCACTACCAACAGGTGGTATAACATTCCTAGGCACTGCACTTTATTTTTGGCAAGTTGCAAAACAAAAAGCAGCTTGCAATTGTTCATCGATGTCAATCAAAAGACGTAACTAAAGCCTACATTTAGGTAACAAATCCACCGGGCCCCGTACGATCTTCCCCAACCAGCGGCTTGCCGTGGATTTTAGAGACCGTATGGGTCCATTTTCATTTTCATTTTCATTTCTACGGTTTTCATTCCCCGTGGCTCAGGGGCAATCTGTCTGTTTTTACTCGCCGTACGGACCCCGGAGTGGATATGTGACAGGGGCTAAACTGTCCTTAGTTTTCTATGGACATCTTCCATGTCTTTAGCAATCAACCAAAGAGGAACTGAAAGAAAGATTTGTCTGTCAAATAAACAGAACAATGGACCAATGAAAAGTAGATAAAGAAACATCAGTGAGAAGTTTTGCCTTCACTGCCAGCTGACATGTTTTATACAGCATGTGATGTCATCTAAACAGGGAAATGTCAAAATGAAATGTATCAGTCACTACCAACAGGTGGTATAACATTCCTTTTTAGGCACTGCACTTTATTTTTGGCAAGTTGCAAAACAAAAAGCAGCTTGCAATTTATCATCGATGTCAATCAAAAGACGTAACTAAAGCCTACATTTAGGTAACAAATCCACCGGGCCCTGTACGATCTTCCCCACCCAGCGGCTTGCCGTGGATTTTAGAGACCGTATGGGTCCATTACGATTTTCATTTTCATGTTCATGTTCATTTCTACGGTTTTCATTCCCCGTGGCTCAGGGGCAATCTGTCTGTTTTTACTCGCCGTACGGGCCCCAGAGTGGATATGTGACATGGGCTAAACTGTCCTTAGTTTTCTATGGACATCTTTCATGTCTTTACCAATCTTCCAAAGAGGAAGAGGAACTGAAAGAAAGATTTGTCTGTCAAATAAACAGAACAATGGACCAATGAAAAGTAGATAAAGAAACATCAGTGAGAAGTTTTGCCTGATGCAGAGGGTAAAGATTTGCATCTCTGTTCAACTTCCTAAAATAGACAGGACCTTACTGATTGACTGAAGATAACACAACACTAATTGCAGTTACATTCACCTTCAACAGGAATTGCTCATTTTCATCGATTAGGATGCAGACAACTTCTCCAATTAGAGCAAGTACCGGTACATGTATTCTTTGGGGTGTGAGGGGCTAAGGGAATATGATACTGAGGCTAGATTACTTGGGATATTTTGAGAAATATAAATGGTCACCATCATTTGTTTGTCATGAACTACATGTACAATCAGCAACAGCAAAACACAGCACAGCAGGTGTGTAGCTAGCTTTTATGGCCTAGGGGGCAAAAATTTATTGACCCCAGAAAAAAATTGAACATTCACATCCTCTCAGATGCATTTTCCCCACATCTGACACCACAATAACTTGGCTTGAAGAAGGGAAATGTCCTTTTAGAGAAAAAATTTGTTTTGTCTNNNCCCCCCCCCCCCCCAACTCGCTAACTAAGCCCCTGCCATATTGAACGCACGCTTCAATGGCAAAAGTCTCCATTGAAACATCTTCAGAATTCATTTATAAGAGAAGTCATTACTGCCAGTGGTCTGATGAAAGAAGTTCACTCTGAAGTTCTGCAGCAAGAACACTAAGAAAGATAGAATCTAGACAACAAAAGCACAACATTTCCATTACCTCAGCATGTCCTTCATCGCTAATGTTATGAATAAGAAAATGAGAATTTGATGAGAAAGAAGTGATGATTAATTGAAAAGGCATCGTCAACATTATGGCAGGTTTTTCTGGCATGATCACCATTGCTGTATTGCAATTTGTCTTCTGAACAGTAGTAAGTACTGTAGAGTTTTTATCACTGAGCGCCAGATAGAAAATGCAAACAATAATTTGCATCAGGCATAACATTTCGACTTTCTTCTCCAAACAAAATCATAAGTAATGACTGAGTAATTATGCCAATGCTGAACTCCAAAAAACGTGCAGCATGGAATGTTTACTTGCACTATATTAGGACATGGACATGATGGAGCCATTTTTCTTTTTCCATTCATGGCATATTGGTGCTTGGAGGTACTACAGGGGCGGATCCACGATTTCGGAAGAGGAGGCGCCCTGTCCTAGGAACATTGAAATCTGTGGTGAATTTCAATGATTTGCTCCAAATTTCAGAATTTCGGGTGCGCCCCCCCCCCAATCCGGGCCTGTACTACTTGGTACTACTCATGCTTGGACGAATTACACCTGACCATGCAGAGTCAACTCTACAGTGAAACTGAGCGTGAAGCCAAAAATCTCCAGATTTCAGTGAGAGAGCCATCTGGCTACAGACCACAGAAGTGAAATGCCTCCAAAATCATACGACACTAGGTGAGATGTAGTGCGAATCAGGCAACATGAAGCAAATACTTCATTTTGCACTGTAATACCAGTGGAGCCATCAGGTGATCAGTGAGTAAGTTACCCTTTCCAATAATGTACGTACAAGTTATGCTGTCAAAGAAGGTACACTGGGTCGTCACTACTGCTCAACATGGGTGAAAAGTTAACATGACCAAATACAATGAAATAGATCATGCTGGCGTATACGATTTGGTGAGAAATAAAACCCATATGGGTGACACGAGAATGATCAGAAAACATACTGGATCAGCCAACCAGCAACAAAAGGTGATGCAACTGATGAACCCAAGGGTGTGAAAACTGGGATCTGCACAAAATCTAAGTTGTCACTTACTGCTTGATATTCCCAACTCCTTCTTTATTGATGCCTTGACGAGGATGTTCCCGGGTACAAGCTTCTCACGACCGACACCCTTTCTCTTCGCTGATTTCTTGAGCCAGTTCCCAGATACTTTGTCAAGTTCACTGCAAAAAAACAAATCAAAACAGCGACACAATAACATGAGATGAACTTAGATAGAAATCAAAAGCTGCAGTGTCAAGACAACTTAATACTCACCGTTTTTTGAAACAAAGCCGGCACAACCATTGACCAGGATTGTCCAAAGGCATTTGACACTTTTCACACACTTTACTATGACATTTCGGGCAAAGGTTCCCCCGATCAAATATCCATCCAAATCTTCCTCGACATCTAATACAGATTTTTTCTGGATCATCTCCTGATTTGATGATAGCCTTATGTCTGATTTCCTTGATTTCATCTTTTAGAGCCCTGAAAGACAAAAGTTAATGTCAGTCATAAGCACAGGCAAGGCTACCTGACAGCAGGGCCGTATTTAGCTTTTTGGTCCTGGGGGGGCAAAAGCCTCTCTGGGGGGGCAGAAGACCTCTTTTTGCCGGTTTTTGCCAAAAATCTGCATGAAAATCATGTTTTTTGGTTGGCTCTGGGGGGGCAGCTGCCCCCCTAGCCCCCCCGCTAAATACGGCCCTGGACAGATATCACCGCCAACAAGTAAATCCATAGACAGTTTTAGGGATGTCGCTCAGTGGGGATCCTAGCTACGATAGAGGGCAGCACACCGAAACCCGATCCTAATACAATGGACGCCTTTTGTGTAAGAAAATGGTCAGGACTGGGATGTCAGTTTCATTTCAATAGACATCCTGCGAAAGTCGGCCATAACAGCTCAGAAGGGGTAAACATTAACCTCGGCCTGGGGGGCCTAACTAGTGCATTTGTACACTTGGCTCTTGTGCTTACCGTCTGTACAATGCACTAGGCCCAAGGTTAATGTTTACCCCTTCTGGCCTGTCACGGCCAACTTTCGCTGCGGTTTGGTGAAAACTGGAGAAGTCTGCAGGAGCCCGGAATCAAGATCATGCTGCAGGAGGCCGGAATCTGTCCATTCCATCTGTCACAGACAAAACATGTGGGGGTGGAGGGTGGTGGATGGGGTAGATTTTGCATCAACTGATTTTATAAGCTGTCAACTGTGATCACGAGATAGCGACAAGAAGGCATCAAAGGACAAGCAGGTTACTTACTTTACTTTAGCAAGCTCTGCCTGTTGGACAGCGTCGTCTTTCTGGAGGACCTGTAGAATACGACGTTTCTCCTCCAGGGTAAGATGTTGACAATCTATCAGCATATCCATGACGATAGTTGGAGACACTCGATCAGTCAGTCATCTGGAAAAACTGGACAAGAATAATGAATTTTCACCTAAATTGTAGATCTATCAAGTTAGTGAAACGATTGGTCCCCTCAGACATTCACACTGGAAATCCCCCTTAAAATCCACTTTACTCACAGAACTAATTCCTCCCCTCACACGACTACACAGCAAAACCAGCACATACATGACATAGACATCTGTACATAACTGAACCCAATTTCTGTAGGTTATGCACACATTTTCTTTCTGTGTATAACACAAACACCACTTATCTAGAAGACCTCTAATGACATACCAAGCATTGGTCTATTCAGCGTCATGGAAGGTTGACTTCTAGTTCAATTCAAAGAACGGCCAAAATGCATTCAACAATAAATCACGTTTTATACTAGGTCTAATGACCAAACTTGGCGTATGGGCGTATGAATAATGGTAACACGGAAATCCAGTCCCAGATTAGGGTTGGAGATTAGGGGACTCACCATCAAGAATAAATCACTTGGGAACAAAAAAAAAAATCATACCTACCAGCACAGATGAGTTGAAACTGATATAAAACAGATGGACTCCGAAAGCAAAGCTAACAGCAGGAGTTCTGTTCCAAATACATGTGTATACCGAACTGTTAACTTTTTGTATTCTAATGTCAATCTCTGTGTAGAAATGTATGGTGAATAACATAGGCCTACAACAACCCAGTGAATCAAAACTCAATCATGGGGGTACTGAACAAATAATATTCATTATGAGTGACATATGTTGAAATAATAGTGCCTGAATGATGGGTCGACGGACAATAACTTTATGACTCAACAAGCACAATTTGTCGAAAATGTGGGTTTAGAAGACTGATCATGAGGACAAGCCATGAAAGTAAGGGTGAACATCAGTATTTCACACTCCAAGCATTAACCCTTAGGGCCGTATGCACCAAGCACAGATTATCTTAAACTCAGGTTGAGCCACAACTTTTCCATTGTCACATCATGCCCTGGCAAACCTGAACAATGGAAAAGTTGTGGCTCAACCTGAGTTCAAGATAATCTTCGTTTGGTGGACACGGCCCTTTGAATCCAGTTATCATTTTTCAATTGTCTGCTTCCATTTTTAGTTGCCTGAAACATCACAAGCAACTTGCGTGAAATAAGTTCTACCAAAATCAGGGGTCTGTTTCATAAAGTGACTTTAGGCTAATGGTACCGGTACCATTAACTCAATGCATTTTCCATTTGGTTAAAGGTACCGTTAGCTTAAAATCACTTTATGAAACAGGTCCCAGATCTAAGCAAAACTAATGCTGACACACCTCTTAGGCAAACACTTTTGCACTAACCTTACCTTCAGCTTCAGTGAAATTGAAAGCTTCATGTGCAACATCCATGTGAATTCAAAACATGCAACTTAATCAATAAAGTTACACACAACCTGGACGTTCCAAGAGATGTTATCCAACAAAGACATACCGGTACACACTACACACAATGTACATGTATGTCAAAACAATTCCGGATTTTTTGGGCAAGTTTTTAAATTCATGAACCAGCCTGGCTGTCAATTTCAATTGTACTAAAGAATCCCAGGAGGATATGGCCGTTAAATTCAAATGCGAAACTAACTGGCAGCTGATAATAATGGGAAAATACATATTCAACACAGTGTATCAAGGCCTAGTTATCACCAAGCATGTATAACTGGTTAATTATTATACCAAGCTGCTTGTATGGCATGGTAGTCCATATCATTCCACACACCTGGTTTTATTCTCTCTGCTGACGCTGAAATTTAGCGATGGAATCAGCTGTACAAGTAATTTTAAATCAACAGAGTACAAGCATATGATATTGTTTATGAATGATGATTTTGTTGTATCACTTCAAATTTTCTGACACTAACCTAAGCCTGAGCCAAGCCAGGGACAAGTTGTTCAACTGGTCGAGGAACCGAATTCAGCGGCCTCTCATTCACAAACCTCTGTAACTTTAAGGCACGCAAATCCTTGTCACGTTGATATAGTGAACAATTGTTTAACACACTCCCGTAAGTTACAAGAAGTTCGTGAATACTGGTAAGGTCCCTGGGGCCATATCTATGAAGCTTCACAAATCTATTGTAAGGCAGTCAGTGAACAATAGGGCATGTGCAGCCAAACAATAATAGACTTCTGTGCACGCAAAGTTGCAATGGCAATCACGAATAGGCCCACAATTCATAAACATACTTAAGTCAAAGTCAAAGTGTGATACTTATCTTTTGTGTTGAACAAAGGTTAAGTGTCATACTTAGACTCAAGTTGTTTTATGAATGTCTCTGACTGATTAACACTGTTGCTGAGGAACTGACTTAAGACATTTGCATTAGCTGATGAGACTTGAGAGCATCGAAGTATTTCACGGAACTTTTATTACTTCATCCTCCATAAGAGAAAATGACACCATACATGAATAAATGCAACAATTAAAGAAAATTCTCTTTATTGGTTTTGTCTAAGTATTTCAGCATGTTACAATATGATGATACCATATGGCAAATTACAAAACAACAAGCACAGCATTGAACGTCCCCCGTCGCCCCGGGTGCAAGTCCGCCGGTCATGTATTTTGAAGATTCCATTCAGTATTAATGGCACAATCACAGTTTCTGTGATTCGGCTTTTGGGCCCCCTGGTGGCAAAGTGGAAAATCAGATTTGGTCGATTCTTTGACGCGACACACCGTTGGCCCATGATACATCCCTCCACAAAATATCAGCCCAAAATTTTCAGTCGTTCAGAAGTTACAGAGCGGAAGGAAACTTTTGTGGATTTTACAAAGTGCCCCCTACAGAGCTGAAAAATCAATTAAACTTTGAAATCCTACGATATATTATGTACCCTTGCTAGCTGAGCCTACCATAAAACTCTGATGAAATTCCGTTAAGTATTAAAGGCAAAATCACAGTTTTTGTGTTTCGGCTTTTGCCCCCTGGTGGCAAAGTGGATAATCAGATTTGGCCGATTCTTTCACGTGACACACCTTTGGCCCAAGGTACTTCCCCCACCAAATATCAACCCAAAATTTTCTGTCGTTCAGAAGTTACAGAGAGGAAGGGAACTTATGTGGTTTTTGCAAAGCGCCCCTACAGGGCTGAAAAATGAATTAAATTGAAAACCCGCAGAGTATATTATGTACCCTTGCTAGATGAGCCTACCATAAAAATTTTGTGAAATTCCGTTGAGTATTAAAGGCCTAATCGCAGTTTTTGTGTTTTGGCTTTTGGCCCCCTGGTGGCAAAGTGGAGAATCGGATTTGGCCGATTTTTTCACGCGACACACCGTTGGCCCATGGTACATCCCCCCATCAAATATCAACCCAAAATTTTCAGTCGTTCAGAAGTTACAGAGCGGAAGGGAACTTATGTGGTTTTTACAAAGCGCCCCCTACAGGGCTGAAAAATGAATTAAATTGAAAACCCGTATGATATGTTATGTACCCTTGCTAGATGAGCCTACCATAAAAATTTCGTGAAATTCCATTCAGTATTAAAGGCGTAATCGCAGTTTTTGTGTTTTGGCTTTCGGCCCCCTGGTGGCAAAGTGGAGAATCGGATTTGGCCGATTCTTTCACGCGACACACCTTTGGCCCGTGATACATCCCTCCACCAAATATGAATCGAAAATCTTCAGTCGTTCTTAAGTTATAGAGCGGAAGGGACTAGTAGCGGCGAGCGGCGAGCGGCGAGCGGCATAGGCGCACGGACGGCCGGTATTTTCAAGTCCCCCTCCGAGGGCTCCGGGGGACAATTAAAGAAACAAACTGTCTACAGGTACGGCAGCCGTACTCATAATCCCATTATTAAGGTACGGCATGCACATGTGCAGCATTTTGTATTTCTGTTATTACCGTAGGCCTAAGCAAAACAATGAACTGTGATTTAAAACAGCGTTCGCCCATTGCGGGACAGCCCCTTCCGTATCGCTAGCCCATCTCAGAGAAGATACGGCAGAAAACTGCGCAGGCATAGCGCGGGAATAAAAGAAGATCTTTACGCATGCGCAATTCTTCTGCCAATGATTGTTCGGTACAGCACCTGCGGCTGCCGTATTATAACACGGCAGTAAACTGAACATGCGCACTGAACAAACTGAACAATTAGACTTCCGTCCGTAGAATTCATATTTTGGTGTACGGCTGCTGTACCGGTACCGGCCTAACCTTGCCAATTAAAGAAAATTGCAAAACAAATTACAAAATGTTGAATTCCCGGCACGGATCCAGGTGGTCGTGACCCCCCTCCCCCCACGCGCTCCTCGCCACCACCAATTCAATTGGGTTTTTTTCACTAAAGCGGCCCATACACGATCAATATTATTGCACAATATGAGGATCACAATGGGCTATGTTATTGCCAATCTTTCTTCTACCCATCATGCGAAAAGCACAGGACCACCCATTTGGGCCCCATATTGTGCAATAATATTGCGCCGTGTATGGGCGGCTTAAAGGGGCTGTTCACTTAGGGTCAATTTTATAAAATCCCAAGAACCACATTTTTGGCCTATTCTATTGGCCTGAATAGACTCTCCAGTATCCCCCACTCACTAGCTACGCCCCTGCCATATTGAACCCATGCTTCAATGGCAAAAGTCTCCATTGAAACATCTTCAGAATTCATTTATAAGAGAAGTCATTACTGCCAGTGGTCTGATGAAAGAAGTTCACTCTGAAGTTCTACAGCAAGAACACTGAGAAAGATAGAATCGAGACAACAAAAGCACAACATTTCCATTACCTCAGCATGTCCTTCACCGCTAATGTTATGAATAAGAAAATGAGAATTTGATGAGAAAGAAGTGATGATTAATTGAAAAGCCATCCTCAACATTAGGGCAGGTTTTTCTGGCATGCTCACCATTGCTGTATTGCAATTTGTCTTTGAACAGTAGTAAGTACTGTAGAGTTTTTATCACAGAGCGCCAGATAGAAAATGCAAACAAAAATTTGCATCAGGCATAACATTTCGACTTTCTTCTCCAAACAAAATCATAAGTAATGACTGAGTAATTATGCCAATGCTGAACTCCAAAAAACATGCAGCATGGAATGTTTACTTGCACTATATTAGGACATGGACATGATGGAGCCATTTTTCTTTTTCCATTCATGGCATTGGTATTACTTGGAGGAACTACAGGGCGGATCCACGATTTCGGAAGAGGGAAATCTGTCGTGAATTTCAATGATTTGCTTCAAATTTCAGAATTTCGGGTGNGGCCCCCCCCCCCCCCCCCGGATCCAGGTCTGTACTACTCATGCTTGGACGAATTACACCTGACCATGCAAGAGTCAACTCTACTTTGAAACTGAGCGTGAAGCCAAAAATCTCTGGATTTCAGTGAGAGAGCCATCTGGCTACAGACCACAGAAGTGAAATGCCTCCAAAATCATATAACACAAGATGAGATGTAGTGCGAGTCAGGCAACATGATGCAAATACTTCATTTTGCACTGTAATACCAGTGGAGCCATCAGGTGATCAGTGAGTAAAGTTACCCTTTCCAATTATGTACGTACAAGTTATGCTGTCAAAGAAGGCATACTGGGTTGTCACTACTGCTCAACTTGGGTGAAAAGTTAACATGACCAAATAGATCACAGTGTCGTATACGATTTAGTGAGAAATAAAACCCGTATGGGTGACACGAGAATGATCAGAAAACATACTGGACCAGCCAACCAGCAACAAAAGGTGACGCAACTGATGAACCCAAGGGTGTGAAAACTGGGATCTGCATAAAATCTGAGTTGTCACTTACTGCTTGATATTCCCAACTCCTTCTTTATTGATGCCTTGACGAGGATGTTCCCGGGTACAAGCTTCTCCCGACCAACACCCTTTCTCTTCGCTGATTTCTTGAGCCAGTTCCCAGATACTTTGTCAAGTTCACTGCAAAAAAACAAATCAAAACAGCGACACAATAACATGAGATGAACTTAGATAGAAATCAAAAGCTGCAGTGTCAAGACAACTTAATACTCACCGTTTTTTGAAACAAAGCCGGCACAACCATTGACCAGGATTGTCCAAAGGCATTTGACACTTTTCACACACTTTACTATGACATTTCGGGCAAAGGTTCCCCCGATCAAATATCCATCCAAATCTTCCTCGACATCTAATACAGATTTTTTCGGGATCATCTCCTGATTTGATGATAGCCTTATGTCTGATTTCCTTGATTTCATCTTTTAGAGCCCTGAAAGACGGAAGTTAATGTCAGTCACAAGCACAGGCTAGGCTACCTGACAGATATCACCGCCAACAAGTAAATCCATAGACAGTTTTAGGGATGTCGCTCAGTGGGGATCCTATAGCTCGATAGAGGGCAGCACACCGAAACCCGGTCCTAATACAATGGACGCCTTTTGTGTAGGAAAATGGTCAGGACTGGGATGTCAGTTTCATTTCAATAGACATCCTGCGAAAGTCGGCCATAACAGCTAGCTCAGAAGGGGTAAACATTAACCTCAGCCTGGGGGGCCTAACTAGTGCATTTGTACACTTGGCTCTTGTGCTTACCGTCTGTACAATGCACTAGGCCCAAGGTTAATGTTTACCCCTTCTGGCCTGTCACGGCCGACTTTCGCTGCGCTTCGGTGAAAACTGGAAAAGTCTGCAGGAGCCCGGAATCACGATCATGCTGCAGGAGGCCGGAATCAAGATAAGATCATGCCCAGTTGAACTGTCCATTCCATCTGTCACAGACAAAACATGTGGGGGTGGAGGGTGGTGGATGGGGTAGATTTTGCATCAACTGATTTTATAAGCTGTCAACTGTGATCACGAGATAGCGACAAGAAGGCATCAAAGGACAAGCAGGTTACTTACTTTACTTTAGCAAGCTCTGCCTGTTGGACAGCGTCGTCTTTCTGGAGGACCTGCAGGATACGACGTTTCTCCTCCAGGGTAAGATGTTGACAATCTATCAGCATATCCATGACGACACTCGATCAGTCAGTCATCTGGAAAAACTGGACAAGAATAATGAATTTTCACCTAAATTGTTGATCTATCAAGTTAGTGAAACGATTGGTCCCCTCAGACATTCACACTCATCTGGAAAGCTCCCTTAAGTCCACTTTACTCACAGAACTAATTCCTCCCCTCAGACGACTACACAGCAAAAACAGCACATACATGACATAGACATCTGTACATAACTGAACCCAATTTCTGTAGGTTATGCACACATTTTCTGTCTGTGTATAACACAAACACCACTTATCTACAAGACCTCTAATGACATGCCAAGCATAGCTCTATTTATCGTCATGGAAGGTTGACTTCTAGTTCAATTCAAAGAACGACCAAAATGCATTCAACAATAAATCACGTTTTATACTAGGTCTAATGACCAAACTTGGCATATGGGCGTATGAATAATGGTAACACGGAAATCCAGTCCCAGATTAGGGTTGGAGATTAGGGGACTCACCATCAAGAATAAATCACTTGGGAACAAAAAAAAAAATCATACCTACCAGCATAGATGAGTTGAAAGTGATATAAAACAGATGGACTCCGAAAGCAAAGCTAACAGCAGGAGTTCTGTTCCAAATACATGTATACTGAACTGATAACTTTTCGTATTCTAATGTCAATCTCTGTGTAGAAATGTATGGTGAATAACATAGGCCTACAACAACCCAGTGAATCAAAACTCAATCATGGGGGTACTGAACAAATAATATTCATTATGAGTGACATATGTTGAAATAATAGTGCCTGAATGATGGGTCGACGGACAATAACTTTATGACTCAACAAGCACAATTTGTCGAAAATGTGGGTTTAGAAGACTGATCATGAGGACAAGCCATGAAAATAAGGGTGAACATCAGTATTTCACACTCCAAGCATCAACCCTTAGTGCCGTATGTACCGAACGCAGATTATCTTAAACTCAGGTTGAGCCACAACTTTTCCATTGTCACATCATGCCCTGGCAAACCTGAATAATGGAAAAGTTGTGGCTCAACCTGAGTTTAAGATAATCTTCGTTTGGTGGACACGGCCCTTTGAATCCAGTTATCATTTTTCAATAGTCTGCTTCCATTTTTAGTTGCCTGAAACATCACAAGCAACTTGCGTGAAGTAAGTTCTACCCAAATCAGGGGTCTGTTTCATAAAGTGACTTTAAATAGGCCCCAGGGGCCGTATTCATAAAACTACGTAAGTCTAAGTGTGACACTTATCCTCACAAAAGATAAGTATCACCACTTTGACTTGTTTATGAATATGGACCCAGATCTTCAGCAAAACTAACGCTGACACACCTCTTAGGCAAACACTTTTGCACTAACCTTACCTTCAGCTTCAGTAAAAATTGAAAGCTTCATGTGCAACATCCATGTGAATTCAAAACACGCAACTTAATCAGTAAAGTTACACACAATCTGGCTGTTCCAAGAGATGTTATCCAACAAAGACATACCGGTACATACTACACACAATGTACATCGAAACAATTCCGGATTTTTGGGGCAAGTTTTTAAATTCATGAACCAGCCTGGCTGTCAATTTCAATTGTACTAAAGAATCCCAGGAGGATATGGCCGTTAAATTCAAATGCGAAACTAACTGGCAGCTGATAATAATGGGAAAATACATATTCAACACAAGTGTATCAAGGCCTAGTTATCACCAAGCATGTATAACTGGTTAATTATTATACCAAGCTGCTTGTATGGCATGGTAGTCCATATCATTCCACACACCTGGTTTTATTCTCTCTGCTGATGCTGAAATTTAGCGATGGAATCAGCTGTACAAGTAATTTTAAATCAACAGAGTACAAGCATATGACATGTATGATACTAAAAACAAATGTTCATGAATGATGATTTTGTTGTATCACTTCAAATTTTCTGACACTAACCTAAGCCTGAGCCAAGCCAGGGACAAGTTGTTCAACTGAGGAACCGAATTCAGCGGCCTCTCATTCACAAACCTCTGTAACTTTTAAGGCAGGCAAATCCTTGTCACGTTGATATAGTGAACAATTGTTCAACGCACTCCCGTAAGTTACAAAATGTTCGTGAATACTGGTAAGGTCCATGGGGCTTCATGAAGCTTCACAAATCTATTGTAAGGCAGTCAGTGAACAATAGGGCATGTGCAGCCAAACAATAATAGACTTCTGTGTACGCAAAGTTGCAAAGGCAATCACGAATAGGCCCACAATTCATAAACATACCGGTACTTAAGTCAAAGTCAAAGTGTGATACTTATCTTTTGTGTTGAACAAAGGTTAAGTGTCATACTTAGACTCAAGTTGTTTTATGAATGGGCCCCAAGGTCTCTGACTGATTAACACTGTTGCTGAGGAACTGACTTAAGACATTTGCATTTGCTGATGAGACTTGAGAGCATTGAAGTATTTCACGGAACTTTTATTACCGTACTTCATCCTCCATTAGAGACAATGACACCATACATGAATAAATGCAACAATTAAAGAAAATTCTCTTTATTGGTTTTGTCTACCAGTATTTCAGCATATTACATGATGATACCATATGGCAAATTACAAAACAATTTAAGAAACAAACTGTCTACAGGTACGGCAGCCGTACTCATAATCCCATTAAAGGTACGGCATGCACATGTGTAGCATTTTGTATTTCTGTCATTACCGTAGGCCTAAGCAAAACAATGAACTGTGATTTAAAACAGCGTTCGCCCATTGCGAGACAGCCCCTTCCGTATCGCTAGCCCATCTCAGAGAAGATACGGCAGAAAACTGCGCAGGCGTAGCGCGGGAATAAAAGAAGATCTTTGCGCATGCGCAATTCTTCTGCCAATGATTGTTCGGTACAGCACGTGCGGCTGCCGTATGTATTATAATACGGCAGTAAACTGAACATGCGCACTGAACAAACTGAACAATTAGACTGCCGTCCGTAGAATTCATATTTTGGTGTACGGCTGCTGTACCGGCCTAGGCCTTGCCAATTAAAGAAAATTGCAAAACAAATTACAAAATGTTGAATTCCTGGCACGGATCCAGGTGGTCGTGACCCCCCCTCCCCCCGCGCGCTCCTCGCCACCACCAATTCAATTGGGGTTTTTTCACTAAAGGAGCTGTTCACTTAAGGGTCAATTTTACAAAATCCCAAGAACCACATTTTTGGCCTATTGCCAATAGTATTGGCCTGAATAGACCCCGGGAATAGACTAGCTCCAGTAGAGGCTTGTGCAGTCAGGCGTGAGGGGAGTATGACATAAGCAAGAAAGAGGCCAGGGCAATGTAATTCTTAGATTTATATTGTACAATTGAGCCTTAAGTGAACACCCCCTTTGCGACAATAAAAATAGGACACAAGAATTAGAATAGCCTACCGGTAAAGATCATGAGATACTGAGCATGCTGAGATGCCAGGAAATAATCCTGGATCCGCGCCTGAATTCGTGTTCATTTGACAAACTCAACATTCTTGTACCATTGTCACTGGTTGACAACATCATACATACCGCGGTTACTCCTTTAGGCCTATTTGATGAATGACATGAATGAGATCACAGTTGTCTTCGGCGATGCAAGGCCCGGTTGGAATCATCATCCATTACATGCAGATTTTTTTTAATTTACAGATTCTATTGAACTCAGGTTTGACTTCTAGTGGTTGATTCCATGAGGGCCGTGGATGGCCGAAGACAAGTCTCCGAAGGTTGCCCGTCATGCCCGAATGATAGGCCTACAACGAGATGGGTTGGTATCCGAAGGAGATGGGGCGGTTAGTAAGTAATAGGCCTATAGGCCTAGGCCCTGATCAACCATTGTGAGACAACACATGGAGGTATTTTATACCAACAACAGTTTGACATATTTTTTAACATATTCTCTCGAATTCTCATTTGGGCCTCAAATGATCTCTGTTCCACAAAAACTTGTCGGTTTATTTTTTTCTCAGCTGGGGCTGCATAAGATGAACCACAACGTGGTGGCGTTTAAAGTTTCCTTTTTGGGTGAACTCTTTCCCACAGATGTTACAAACAAAGGGCTTGCTTCCAGTATGTGTCCGGATGTGGCGAAGGAGATCTGCATGTTTGGTGAACGCCTTCTGACAAAAATTGCAGAAGAATTTTCCATTTTTATCCTTGTGAACATTGCGCTTGTGCTGCTCCAGGTCAGAACTACTTGAGAAACTCTCCATGCAGATTTTGCACTCATGCTGAGGCTGATAGTGGTATTTTGGTGTCAGAATGCGCGCTTCATTACAGGAAAATGTATAAGGGAAAGATGAAGTTGAGGATGAACCAACTGTGACACCTCCAGTCATTGTTTCCAACTGAAAATATAATAAAAGTATTTGTTTAGATGATTTTTTTCAGTTAACATAGATTGAAATTTGAAATGGAATTTGAATTTGTTAATGATAATCTGCAAAGAAAGTGTCAGGTTAGTGTCAGAATTTCAGTTGAGCCTCCAGTCCACATACATAATTCTGATGAAAACAATGCTGTATGCTTCAACACGCTATGCCATAGCACGGTTCCCGTATCACCAACCCCTTTTATGTACAAGAATTCTTGAAGAACTATCATGAACAGTGATTTGAAGACCCAACATTCACAGCACTGGCAAACATTTTGATGTAGATGAGACAAAATCCATGAAGGGACAGGGGCAGAGTTATATTCACTGTCACAAGAAGAGGATTCATACTGGAATCCACAATCAAAGAGGTGACAAAGAAGTGCCACTTTCCAGATACATACTTTCTCCTGACACAAATTAACTAGTCCAACTTGACTGATTCTCTACGTAATATCTAGTTCATCAAAATTTCCATGAACTGATTTGGCATGAAGTCTCAAGTTTCCTTTTTGTGCAAAACCTTTGTTGCAAACATTACAAACAAATGGCTTCTCTCCCGTATGAACCCTGATATGCCTAACAAGATGGTCACAGCGTTGGAACGTCCTGCTGCAGTAATTACAATCAAAGTAGCCATTTGCATTAGTGTGAGTTCTCACATGCTGTCGGAGAAGATGGTCCCAGGGGAAGACAGCATTGCAAAGTTGACAAGTGTGGGATTCAGGTTTGCAAGAACGAGAGGCTAAATCCATCATGAGAAGTGTTCCAGTTTTCATTCTTGCTTCAGAATTTCCTGGGTGAGACACCACATGTTGTCCAGAAAAATCCATATTCCCTGCCCTTTGAAGACATTCACTGGATTCATCTTCCCAGAAATGTTGTTCCTGAAGTCCTACAGGGTTGGCTCTGGTGGCTGTATTTGGGAAAGATTCCACCCCGACGCTGGTTCTCCGCTGTAAGAACAATGGAAACACTGTATCACTAAAGAACAATGCTGGCAATTCTTGGTCAGTTCTACAGTGAAAGTGAGTCAGCCCAACAGTAGAAAATAGAATGTTCCCTAAAATTTTAACTGCAGGAAGCAAATATGAAATTGTATGAGTCAATTCTCTGAGCTGCAAATTGAATGGAAATGCTCTAACTCCATCGATATAGTAATGATAAACTTCCCATGAAATCTCAAAGTATATGCTATTAGTGGGACTAACAAGCACTGTCACAGTGAGCCAGACTTCCATATCAAATGTAAACCAATCAGCTGGGGCCATCCTTGGCTACAGCAGAGCTTATCTCATGCCTGATCATGTGAGACATTAGCCCCCCTTTCTGTGCAAACCGATGACCACAAATAGAACACTCGTATGGTTTTTCCCCTGTGTGAGTCCGGATGTGAAGTCGCAAATGGTCCTGACGGAAAAACTTCTTTTCACAGTAGGGACACATCAGAGTTTGTGCCGAGTGATATTTCATTTGATAACGTAGACTGTCGAACGAACTTGTAGGCTTCAACAAACTATGCCGCAGGGGCGTAGCTAGGTTTTATGTCAAAATTGAATGAGTCAGTCTGGAGGGCAAAGTCGGGGGGTCTGGGGTCCTCCCCCAGAAAAAACCTGAAAATCTACATCCTCTCAGATGCATTTTCCTCACATCTGACACCACTCAGATTGAAGAGGGAAAATTACCTTTTAGAAGAAAAATTTCCTTTGTCCCTTTTTGCTCTGGGGGGCATTTGCCTTCCGCTGCCCCCCCCCCCCAGCTACGTGGCCCCTGATGCCATAGTAGGGTTCACATATGACCAACCCCCTTATACAAGAATTCTTGAAGAACCATCATGAATAGTGATTTGAAGACATGACATTCACAGCGCTGGCAAACAGTTTGATGCAGCATGAGACAAAATCCATGAACGGGCAGAGTTATATTCACTGTCACAAGAAGAAAAAGACTGGAGACTGGAATCCACAATCAAAGATGATAGGTGCCACTCTCTCTTTCCAGATACATGTACTTGACACAAGTTAACCAGTCCAAATTAACTGACTCTCTAGATAATCTCTGGTTCATCAAAACTTCCATGAACTAATTTGGCATGATGTCTCAAGTTTCCTTTTTGTGCAAACCCTTTGTTGCAAACATTACAAACAAATGGCTTCTCTCCCGTATGAACCCTGATATGCCTAACAAGATGGCCGCAGCGTGGGAACGTCCTACTACAGTAATTACAACCAAAGTAGCCATTCGCATTAGCGTGAGTTCTCACATGCTGTCGGAGAAGGTCAACCCAGGGGAAAACAGCATTGCAAAGTTGACAAGAACGAGCGGCTAAATCCTTCTTGAGCAGTCTTCCAATTTTCATTCTTTCTTCTGAATTTCCAGAAATATCCAGACTCGTCCCTGCCATTTGAAGACATTCACTGGATCCATCTTCCCACAAATGTTGTTCCTGAAGTCCTAGAAGTCCGGTTCTCCGCTGTAAGAACAATGGAAACACTGTCACTAAAGAACAATGCTGGCAATTTTTGGTCAGTTCTACAGTGAAAGCGAGTCAGCCCAACAGTAGAAAATAGAATGTTCCCTAAAATTTTAACTGCAGGAAGCAAATGAAACTGAAGTATGAAATGTGAGTCAATTCTCTGAGCTGCAAATTGAATGGAAATGCTCTAACTCCATCGATACATGCAGTAACCATAAACTTCCCATGAAATCTCAAAGTATATGCTGAAGTTGGACTAACAAGAACTCTGTCACAGTGAGCCAGACTTCCATATCAAGTGTAAACCAATCAGCTGGGGCCATCCTTGGATTCAGCAGAGCTTATCTCATGCCTGATCATGTGAGACATTAGCCCCCCTTTCTGTGCAAACCGATGACCACAAATAGAACACTCGTATGGTTTTTCCCCTGTGTGAGTCCGGATGTGAAGTCGCAAATGGTCCTGACGGAAAAACTTCTTTTCACAGTAGGGACACATCAGAGTTTGTGCCGAGTGATATTTCATGTGGCGACGAAGACTGCAGAGCCAACGAAAGGTTTTGGAACAAAGTCTGCAAGTGTATATGCCATCAATATAATCCATGTTTTCAGTCAATACAGGCATCTTTATGAGTCCAGGGTTCACAGTTTGTCTGGCGACTCTCTGCCTTTGTAAGTTGCGGGGTGATTCAAGATAGTTAAACTGCAAGATAAAATTGGAATAACTGTATGTAGATTTATTTCTTTTTAAAATCTTATGTGCATACATGAACATTATTGTCATACATTTATATAATAGAACTTCTATGATGGTTAATTAGGCCTACAGTGTCCCACATACGACATCAGGAAAACATGAAAAACACCATGAAGGCCATTCTGAGAACATCAGGGGTTCGAGAACATCAGGGGTTCTTTAGCAGGCGCGGATCCAGAGGGGGGGGGGCGCACCGGGCACGCGCCTCCCCTTTTGGCCAACAAATCTGTAAAATCGACCATGCAATTCTGGAATTCGACACAAATTTCAATGTTCCTAGCACAGGGCGCCCCCTCTTTTCCCAAACCCTGGATCTGCCCCTGTTTAGTGCTCGCCCCTTTGTCATCGCTCATGGTGACGAAGGGAGCGGGCGCTAACCCCTGATGTTCTCAGGATGACGAAGGCTGTGAGGTATTCTAACTGCTCTAGTATCAGTCTGCTTGAAGCAATCATCCATCAAGACTGCAAGAGAATCTCTGAAGCCTGCCCTCGGAGAACTCAATGGCTTTCCTGGTGTGCCAGGCCAACATCATAGGGTCTACCGCAATACGATGTAGGCCCCATTACACCCGTCAGTGAGGGCCAACATTTGACACTGCTGATGTGGCAGCCGAGGTTGTCTCGTGCTTCACCATGTGAACCATCAGACTCCCCTTCTGATTGAAACTATGATCGCAAATTGAACATTTATATGGTTTTTCGCCAGTATGAATTCGAACATGCTGTCGCATATGGTCCTGGCGGAAAAACATCTTCCCACAATAGGGGCACATCAGAGTTCGTGATGAATGATATTTCATGTGGCGCCGAAGACTTTTTAGCCATTGGAAGGTTTTTGAGCACAGTTTACAGACATAAGAGCCGTCAATGTAATCCATGTGTTCTGTTAATACAGGTTTCTTGAGTCCTGGGTTCTCGGTTTGTTTGCTGATACTCTGGACTTGGAAGCTGAGTTCTGATTGAAGAGAGAGAAACTGCAAGAAAAAAATTAAGGTCGAATATATTTTTATTTCGAAAAATTCTTTTATACAGTATATTTGTTCATTTTCCCATTTACACGACTGCAAATCATAGGAGCACGGCTTCAGAAACCTAGCAAATTGTTAGGCCCAATATCATAAATGCAGAGATTGTTTTCTAAAGCAAACAAGGCGTTCAATACAGTAATACAGACTCTTCGCTATTTACAGATTTTTTGCAAAGCTGTTCCTTCAAGCCATCCACACAACAGGACACTGTGCAAGGGAGCTGGAAGAATTATCATCGGAGTGAAAAAAAAGATGACAGAAGTCACACATTGCTGAAGTTAATCTGCTCTGGACAGATACCAACAAGCTACCTACATAATAATAGCATACCGCCCGGTTTCTATTTTTACCAGCAAAGGTCGGACAAACACTAGATAACAACTAGACTTTACTGTGTGAAAGGTAATTGTCGAAAGGTGAGACAGGACAAAAGCAGGGGCAGACAAACACAATGAAATTGACATGTCTGACGTCATCCAGGCGGTTTACTATTGCATTAGACCCTGCACCTCAGAATACACCACAGTGACTTAAAGCATTATCATCATTCATCCTCTAACAAACTGAGAATCAAATCATCCTTATCAGTTAATTGGGAATATGACGGTTATAATCACATAAGAGAATGAAGAAAACAAAGTTCCAAAATCGAAATATGACACCATGTTGACTTCACATCACATCACCACAAGAAATAAGGAATAAAAGACAGAAATATTCATCAAAATCCTTGATTGAATTCACTCTACAATTACCTGCAGAAGTGGTCAAATTGAAAACCATTACTGAGGACTTTACTGGAAACCCATAGAATCATTTGTCGGTGTCACAACATTTGTCACGGCAACTCTTATGGTGTTATGACCTGCTCCAATGTAAATGGTGCCATTGGTCGGAGCAACTTCTGATACACAGCTTTGTTCTTTTACACCACAACATGTCCATTTTTCTGATGAGATGCAAACACAGGAGCAAAGAATTAAAACATCTCTTTAAAGGCCTGTACATGTACTTCATTGTATTCCATTACTTCCTGCATTCTGCAGTTTGATGTCTGTTTAGTCGGCCAATACGATGAAAACCCACCCCACATGTATCACAACGGTAGCGTTTCTGGCCAGTATGTACCCCAGCCACGTGTTCCTTAAAGTTGTCAATCCTGTGGAAACCCTTCTCACAGAAAGGGCAGAAATGTGTTGGTCCAGAATGGTTTCGTATATGCCTGAACAGACTGCTTGGATACTTGAATTCTTTGGGGCAGTACAGACACTTGTACGTGTTGTGGTCTGTCGCACACAATGGCGCTAGTATCCGTATTTTGGCACCATGAGAGCTGAACGCAAACTGTAAAATACAATAAAAATTTCCTTTAATATAGAGGTGCTCTCATGAATTATTAACATAATTAAGTTGTTGTTACTAAAACTGTGCATGGGAACATATTCTTTCATGTTAGTTCTAAATGAAGACGGAATAGGCTATTCTGTATGACCCTTGTCTAGTCACCTTAGGAAATGGTTAGTTCATGTGAACAAGATGAAGTCATAATAAACATGGGATAGGTAAAAGGCCAAGGCCATCATGAAGAGTTCTGTTGCGTATGAAAATTCAAGATTATGTCCAACCATAATATGAAACGCCAAGGAAATACAACAAGTATATGTATATCAGTAAACCTTTGCATACAGACAAGACAACCAACATTCCTTCAAATGATTTTAAGCACTTTACATTGATACCGGTATTTATTCCTACTTATTATTGTCTAATGAAACCCAGTACCAGTTCCAATGGCGAGTTGGCACGAAAATGCTGCAACATTCCCAGAACCACCTGGGTCATGGGTCAAAAAGCTGCCACCATTGTCACACACAATATGGAGTTCTCCTCCAGCGGATTAGGCAAAACCTGTTGGAATCACCTGCCACAATACCAGATCCTTCAACCAACATTTTCATTCCATTCCTTTTCACTTCATGTGATATTCTGGGATATCTGCAGGCATAACGAGACAAATCTGCCAATATGGCTTCCCTCAAGGTGAACATCCCCTTAATTTAGCCATTTTCTTGATTCTTATTGACGCCAAAGCCCATATGACAGTCCACAACATGTTGATCGAGACTGCCTTTTGTAAAGAAGCTTTCAGGGCACACTCCACACTGATAAGGAGTCATTCTATGGATATTCCTAACATGTTTCATCAGATTATCCTTCCGATGGAAAACTTTGTCACAGAATGAACAAGGATGATTAGCTTCGGAGTGATTTTTCAAATGTCTGTGCATGGTACCCTTGTTTTTGAAATGCTTCGGACACTCTGGGCACACGTAAATTGGGCAATCGTAATCCTGTTTCAGGTATTTGTAAGGAGGCCCTCTCGCGGCATGCATGTCAACGTCATTGAACTGTAAAATACAGAAAGAAATCTTTTATTACCACATGCCCTCATATCTCTGAGAATAAAGCACTTGATGAGAGGTTTTAGCCAGAAGCTGTTTTTGAGCTTGGCCATTGGCACATCTCCTGCCCACAACTCTTGTCCATGTACAGCATGTGTTTTTTCCTTCTGTTTGGGAAAAGAAAAATGCCCAGTTGAAAAGAATGAAGTTTTTCTTGCACATGAATTGACCTCCTTTGCAAAAGGAATACCAACAGAATGACTGCATGCAGAATATCGATAGGCTAGCAGGTTCCTGGGTTGTTTTACATTTCGCCAATCTCATTGAAAAGACTGAGACAGGCCTACCTTGCTGTATGAACCTCAATGCCTTCACAGACAGAACCCTCCTCAACTTACTACCAATATCTCTGGACATCTAGGGCACATAAGAGTGATGTGCAAATTTGATGTGATGATTGAGCTGATATGGCCGAATAAAGGACTTCGTACACAAGTGACATCGATTTGGCTTTGAGCCAATGTGTTTGCTTTCAATATGCTGATCCAAGATATCCTTGCGATGGAAACCCTTGCTACAATAAGGGCACATGTTAGTGGGAGAATAATGAGTCTGCGCATGACGTTTGACCCCTTTTCGATATTTGAACTGCTTTGGACAATGGGGGCAAACGTAGAGGAGAATCCCGTCGATGACAACCTCTCGGAATTCACAGCCAGAGAACTGCAAGAACAAAAGGAAGTTGGATTTTACAATTCGACCCCATAAATTATCCTATCCGACCCAGTTGACACTGGGCTAGACTGCTCAACTAGTCAACAAGTTGTATCAAGGACCACATCCTGCTGAAGTGCAAGGAACTGGTTATTCCATTGAGAAAGGCAGAGGGTACATGAATGCATTGCTAATTACATGCACTAGGGATACAGCTCATTGATATGCCAGATGCAAGTGATGGTAGGCCTGAATGCCTCATTGAGATTTCATGACCCGAGGACATTGATGACTAATGTCTGTCTGTCACACACTTCAGAAGCCAAGTTGGACTCACACGGCCTGTAATGTGGAGAAAAATAAGATAGGGCCTACAAAAACAAATGTTTCTGCATTAGTATTGACCAGGCGGATCTTAATTTTCAGTTCAAGCCGGAGTTAACAGATTTCAGAAATACTGGTAGGTATGATATCTTCTCACACGCACCTTGCTGATTAGATGCAAAATCAGAGTTCCTCACTGTACTCGTGGCTCACATTTGTGTCTCTGACGATGACCAGTTTGTGAAAATGCCTTCCCGCACTGCATACACTTGTACGGTTTTTCCCCAGTGTGAATACGAACATGAACTTTAAGGGCATCCTTCCTGATGAAGTGTTTACCACAATATGAGCAATTCTCACCAATTCGTTTGGTGCCCAGTCCCATTTTATGATTTTTCATGTGCCTGGTCAAGGTGTCAATCCTCGTGAACACCACATTACAGAAGATGCACCTGTATTCACTGTTTGATGCAGTAACTCCTGGAGACTGAAAAAGGCCAGTCTCAGCGTTTCGTCCGGTCGTCCAGCCACTATTGAAAGATAGAGGTATATCACTGAGGAGATGTAACTGGAAGATAAGACAGACCATAATCACTTTTCACCAGGAATCTGCACTTTCATGACTATACATCTCATACTCTATGATAAATCTATGATAGAATTTACTTGGCAAGAATCACTTCCACTTTAAAGGCCCATTTCCAATAAAGCGGATTTCGCCATGGTTTGCGGTGAGCAGTGTTGTTTTCACAAGTTTTTTTGTGATTTTCCATCAGGAACGAAGCAATACATGGCCTGTTGATTATCCCAATGCCTGTAAAACAACTCTGCTCGCCGCAAGGCATGCCGGAATCCGTGGAAACGGACCTAAAGAAATATAATTTTCCACTCTCAAAATCTTGCTGTATGACCCAGTACCTAACAAGATAATAATGTATAGAACATACACATATGTTTTTATTCGTTCTTAACACAAGCCACAAATTCATTTTACATGCACATGTAATTGATATTGTAATCATTATTACCGGTAATTCCTTTTCAACACGTTTTTAAAAGACAATGGGTATTGTCATGTAAGTCAATGAACAAATCATTATATGCATCTTGCAAAGTATTCTCCTAGAAGCACTAACTACAATGAACAGCAACAGGTACAAAGAGTAGTCCACTGTTTCCTACGCACTACTCAAACAAAAAATTTAAAAAGTTTCATGTTTGTCTTAAATTCATTTCTGTAAAATATAAGTAATCTGCATATGTATCGACAGTGTTGACCAATACTACAGTCCAGACAATCTGTTCCACAATGAGCACAAGCCAGTGCACCAGTGTCAGCAAACACCAACAGTGCTGAAGTCTTTTTTGAAATTCCCTTGCAAAAGAGGTCCACTTACTGTTTAGCCTGTCGATGTCACAGTATAGTTACATGTACGTCTATTTACAGAAGAATCAGTGGAATCCATCAACTGATCGATGATGTCGAGGGGGAAAAGGCACAGTCAGGTATGCTTGACAATGCACAACAACACAATACATGCAACATAATAGGCATACACCTCAATGAAATGCTGTACGAAGTAGTTGTATGATTATGAAGTCCTGAATAACATGAGCAATGTGGACCTTGGTTACAAATGTGTTGCCAGTTGTTCCCCAAGGAAAGACTGCTAGCTATGTCAATAGTTTTTCTCCTTGCCAAGAATGAAGTCCCATTTTTCAGGATGGTGCCTACGTATATGATGATTCAGTGGGCCTTTGTTGATGAATGCCTTATTACAGTGCGGACAGCCGAATGGCTTTTCGCCCGTATGCATACGGATGTGGTCAGTGAGATGACTCTGCCGGTAGAAAACTTTTCCACAGGTGTTGCACTTCAAACCTGATGAAGTGTGACGCTTCATATGAAGATTCAGGTTGCCTTTCTGTGTAAAACGTGTAAAACAATGTTGACATTTATACGGTTTCACTTTGCTTTGGCAGTCTCTACGTATGTGATACTTCAACCGGTGGAAGTCGGGGAATGTAGTATCACATTCGACACATCTGAATGATGCCTCCTCGGTCAGAACGTTGTCGGTGTTCACTAACCTATCCATAAAGTCGACATATACTTCAGTTCCACTGTGAGCCATCTCATCCCACTGCAAGACAGACAAGTATAGATTCAGTCAATTAGAGTCTCCTAATCCAAAGTTAGTTCATACTTGCATCAAATCTAAAGGAGGTACACAGTCTTCAATTAGGAATAGACGGAAACGTCAAGCGCACAAATCTACCCCATCACACACAACAAAATGGCTGATAAAGCAGAAGGAGTCGCAACACAAGCTCTAATCATCTCTGTATCTGGCTCTCTCTGGAGGACAAAAAACTCATCTCTGTAGTACAGTTCTGAAGGACAACTTTCAAACTGGAGTCCGAGAATTCAACAGAATGCTGTATCTACTAAATGAACTAAGAACATTTTTAACTCAACAGTAAAAATAATGCAAGAACCTAGCAAGAAGAACAGAAATTGTTAGAAACGGCACTGAGGGCAGAAAATCACCAGCCCAGGTTGCCTTCTGAATCAGACCAACCTTGGCCCACTCAAAACTCACAGTTCTACAAAGTTTCAAGCTTTTCAACAGCAGGTAGGCCTACCATGGCCATTGGGCTGTTTTCTTCTTCAATTTCACACTGCTCCAGTAGGTCGAGATCTGGGTTAATACTCTCCGTCACGTTACACAAGGGAAAATGTTCCTCCAGGGAATCTGCATCTTGGAAAGTTGCACTGCACTGTGCACACTGATAATGTTGAAAAGCCTCGTTATCAATGAGATTGTCACGGTGCATTTTCAGGACATGCTCCTGTAACCTGCTTGTGAGCAGAAAAACTTCCCCACAATATGCACAGACGAAGTTCCGGCCTGATGTACTGAGCTTGTGGATGTTACGAATGTGGTCATTGACAGCACTTTTCCTTTTAAACATTTTTCCGCAGTGATCACATGCAAATGGCTTTTCCCCTGTGTGGGTACGGATGTGATCAACCAAATGATCCTGACGTGGGAACTTCTTATGACAGTAAGAACACTGATAAAGTCGCTTTCCTTTTCTAGGCATAGCAGGGAGCACGGAACATGAGGGAGGTGGTTTCTTTGGTTCTTTGACACAAACTCCCTTGCATGTTTTTTTATGGTGGTTCAAGGCCGATTTCCTTTTGAATTTCCTGTCACACGAGTCGCATGGAAATGGCTTTTCACCAGTATGGCAACGCTCATGATCTACGCAGTGGTCATGTCGGGCAAACCATCGCTGGCAATAGTGACAAGTATAACCTTCCCCTTTAGGAGATGGTCTATGGTGACCTTGGATATGATGTAAAAGCCCATGGTAGGTCTTGAACACTTTTTGGCAGTGTTTGCACTTTCGTGTCTCAGGTGGTATCTCACGGTGTAAATCTGCAAGCCACTTTTCTTTGTTCAATCTACGTCCATCGAAAGACGGAGTTTTCTCAGTAAGTAAAGCTTCATCCGATCCTTCTCTCAATCCCTGATGTGCACTGCTTTCAGATACTTCATACATGATGCCAGCACTTTCTTCCAAACTTGCTCCAGCATCCGTCGCGAGTGGAAAATATACAGACTCAACTTCAAGGTCACCCAACGCTCCTCCATACTGGAATACAGAAGGAAAAGTTCGCTGTAACTTGAGGCATTACAAGTTTACTGAACTTAACACAGTTAGCTGAAGTGAAAGGGGGCTAATTTATCTCCGAGTGAAATGCATGCTTCCAAGTAAGCTCATATCCTGCAAAACAACTAGAAACACTGCAGTTAAAAGAACCGTTTCTTCACTTTGGGGTGGTATGGACTGACAAATCATAAGAATTTAGTAAGCCAGTGACCCATCACTCGAACAGAATACCGAGGGACCTGGACCCGCCACTGGCCAGCCTCCATTAACTAAAATTTTAAGAACAACACACACTTCCAGATATAAATTACAATGGAAAGGACATTTTATTACAAATCAATCTTTGGAATCTTTTCTTCAGCCGGCCCCTCCGAAGGAAACTGAATAACAGAGATTTTAAATATCAGATCAATATATTTCCCATGAGATTACAGAAACTGATGACATTTACACAAACTAACCACTGAGAATCATACCGTGTACAGTTTTGGACAAGATGACGAAAACATATAATAGGCCTACACGTACTGGGGCCTACTTGTACATGCCATGATTAGGATACTGAGAAGCTATTTAAAACCTTCCCAAATGCATCATTTTCCCAGCTTTTCCTTGAACTCGTTCCAATGATCCTGGTGTGCAAAAAACACATGGTTGATTAAGTCACACTTTTGTCCAAAAGAGTAAGAGCAATAGGAACACAAGAGCTTGCCAGTCTCACTCCTTGTCTGATCAACTTTATGAGTCCTGATGTGTGTAAGTAAATGAACTCGACGATAAAATGTTCTTCTACAATACTGGTATGGACAAACTAGACCTTCAGATGTATGCTTTTTCCAATGGTCCCTGAAATTTCGTTTGAACTTGAAGGTTTTACCACATTCTGGACAGCAACACTGTTCCGACTTGTTGTTCTGACCAGTGTTGACAATACTTTCCTGCCAAGGGACTCTCGTTGGTATAACCTTGTGAGGATTATCATATAAAGGCTGCTGAAGCTGCAATGACACAAGACAAGGGCTGGGTTATAGTTTATTTCCAAGAAATTTCCACTAAGATTTGTTTGAAAATTCCTCACAACCCAACCCAACCATGGAACAACCTTTTGGTCCTCCTGAGTTCCTGAAACCATCAACAAGGAGATCTGAAACTATCAAGCAGAAATAAGCTCCTGCCATGCCTACTGGTCGCTCCTGACACTCTTTAGCATATACCCGGTACCACAAGTGATCTAAAGGACTAAACAATAACCTATGTATTACAACAAAATATCAAGGAAGCAGGAATGGCATCACAAAAATCACCTGGCCTTGCGTTTGTACATATTGGAAACAAAGCCTCGCAGCCTATCAAATCCCTTCATTTCAGCCATTTTTCTACAATTACCATACAGCGAATAAGAGCAATACTCAGGCTCTCAGTCAATCTTTTTACTTTAGTTATATTAACCAGTATTTCTCTCAGACTTTATCTGGCATCAAAGTCAGCAGCCACTTTGTGAGTAAACTGATGGGCAAGCCAAGCCTGTTTATAAGCAAATGCCTTGTCACACACAGAACATTTGAACGGTTTTTCTCCAGTATGAATCCGTAAGTGAATATCAAGATGATCCCTCCGATAACACACCTTCCCACAATATTTACACTTAAACTGAGATGATGCGTCGTGTTTCTTCATATGCTGAAGCAGATTGTTCTTGTACTTGAAAAACTTCATGCAAATTTTGCACAGATTTTCATAGTTCGGTCTTTGTTGCTGCTGCATGTTTGGTGAACTTTTGGAAGGTTGATTTTTTTTACCACTTGATAGATAGGTGGCGGTCGGTCTTGTGTCAATTCGCCTGCGATGTTCTGGAAACAGATGTGCAGTTCCACCAATCTGACCGTAGAACTGTAAAATAAACCATACAGAATTTCAGTATTTGAAACTGCAGATGCAGATGCAGCATTAGTCCCCATAAATGTCATTGTCTTCAGGTATAACCTTGGCATACCGCATGGATGATGGTGTTTGTCCACTTCCTTCATGTCCTTAGCTTCTATACTTCTCAAATACCACATCATCTAAATTACCTAGAAGTGGTGCCAACTGCTTCTTTCCAAAGGTAAATTTTCGTCACTATCTTAGACATACGTATACTTCTCAAATATCACATCATCCAAATTACCTAGAAGTGGTGCCAACTGCTTCTTTCCAAAGGTAAATTTTCGTCACTATCTTAGACATACGAATGATAATACATGTATACACAAACATTCATGACCACTGCCAATGCAGAACAAGAATCAGATCACAAAGTATCGAATCAATTATTTGTTGGTAATAACAGTTGAAATGTCATAAAGACTTATCACACTGACAACAAGTACCGTACCACGATAGAAAGAATCAGTCGTTCTGTCACTCGCCTTTGATGAACCCATTTAACCGAGATTGAAAAATCCAGAATATTTTGTGGCAAAACTTCTTTTTCAAACTACTTCCTTAAGTGGCAGTTAAACTGCATGCACGGGACTACGTTTGAAAAGATGATTGAATTCAGGATGCTGAAGAAGTCGCATGTTCTTTCACTTTATGATACTGCCACGATGCATAAGATATGAATCCCTCTCCGCATACATCACACGTATAAGGTCGTTCCCCCGTGTGTTGTCGTCTGTGTATCTTTAGTACATTACTGTGTTTGAACGCCATCGAACACACAGGACATTTATAGGGCTTTTCGCCTGTGTGAATCCGGATGTGAACATTCAGGTTACCCCGCTGAGCAAAACATTTTCCACAAAATGGACATGAGAGTGGTTTACTTTTACTGTTGCGGCCAATCCAAAGCTGTCTGTCACTAGTGTCAGAGGGCACAGTCCAGGGTTTATGAGGTTTACGAGTGACCTCAGTCGTATTGATGCCGATTTGCTGTGGATTCATTCCCGTGAAAATCGACTGAAAAAATACAGAACAGTCTCATAAAGAATCCATTTCAACCAACTGCTATGTACAGGAATATTTCAACATAGTCTCTTATCATATGCCTTGGGCAGGCAATTCATGAAACGATTTATCTTCCCTGAAACACTGAACGTAGACACACAACATTCATGACGGACTTTTAAGTTTTTAGTGAAAGGCTTTTAGACAGGAACTAACTCACTCGACATCGAAGATTGCATGCGACCTCCCGATGACGTCCAATTCAAGAGGTGTACTGGCACTGGCTCTGGCTCTGACACCTGTATCGTTATAGACATAATAATCAAGAAACAATGCGGATGGTCAATGTTAAAGAAAATAGTCCCATCTGATTGACAAACATCTAGCCCAGAGTTGAATCTGAACATCGTCATTCCAGTTTTCTTTGAGTTTACGGTGACTCGTCCATTTAGGTGGTGAATTCTGGTCTTTGGGACTGCCAATTTGAGTGGTCCCGGTCCGGGTACCGGGGTGGTCCTGTTACCGATGTCAATTGTCATGTTAATGGAAATTAATGATAAAATAATCGGAACTGGACTAAAGTGGTCCACTAAGGTGAGGTGGTCCCGTTACCGAGGTGGTCCCCAACTGAGGTTCCACTGTACCACTAATATTTTGAAATGATGGCAGCTTATTTTGTTCTGAGAGCCGACCCTGATAATTATGAATCGACTGAAGATGGATCAACAAAGGTTTTTGCTCAACAAATGGCTGGTTGCAGATATGGCAAATGTAAGGAGTTTCACCAGTATGCCGTCGAACATGAACTTTCAAGTTGTTGCTATTTTTGAATGGTTTCTGACAGAAGCTGCAGCGATATGGAGTTTCTCCAGTGTGAATGCGAATGTGAACCTTCAGGTTTCCTTTTTGATTAAACGACTTATTGCAGAACTGACATTTGAATTGTTTGTAAATTGGCACTTGTTTTGGTGTTCTGAATCTGTCTCCAAAAAGACTATCTGCTGGCCACGTGGTCATGTAACTCATTGGGGTAGTCAACTGCAAGAAAAGATAGGGCAGAGGTAAGAAGACTCCAGAAAAAGAGCCACCTTGGTGGGTGTTCTGTACCGGATATTCCAACGCATCAAATCTAAATCAACTACAGGACCCAGGGATTTCTCATAGAATCATGTATATTTTCAACAGCAATACAAACTGATCATGGCTAGCTAAGATGACACTGTTCACCGAATACTGATTTTGACCATACAACCTCAAGTTCTGCTCCTTCCCTCCCTAAAGATCATGTTTGGGAAAGGTCTACATATTACAGATAACATTAACAATCACAACATCAATGGAATATTGCCTTGGTAAAAATACGTCACAATACAAAATAGCCTACACATAAATGAGGTATGTATGAGGACCAATTGATTTTCCTGCACATCAAGGTCTCCGAGACTCAAGACACAACACAAAATGATGGAAGAGGGCAAGCTCATGAAATTCAGTCACCATGGTAACCACAGGACAGCAATGGAGTGAGGTATTAGCTCTCTGCTGCAGTTTCAGCCACATTCTCTCATGGCAAGGCAGATGCCTGCCTGAAGGACACTTGTACATCAGTACAGAACACATGATCCTCGCACTAGTTTTTCGAAGTCATGGAATCGAGTACCGTAGTAACAACGCCGGGATATCCACAGTGACATCTCTCAGCACAGCTACAGATTTGTAGGGAAGCATGTTTTTATTTGATTTGGCACTGACGAGTCAATTTTCATATTGGTACGTAAGAATGGATGGTCCATGAATCCTCAGCGTAAACATCATGTAGAACACAGCGAGGTTTCCACAACAGGAATCAATTCATATTTTCAACTATGAACCACCATTTGGGGAGGACATTCCACGTTCTCCTGGCAAAGTAACAGGTGACTCTGGAGATGTCGATGCTCAGGGAAACATTCACCACAATTTTTGCAAACATACGGTTTTTCTCCTGTATGTTTTCGAATATGCACCTTCAAATGATTACTATGCTTAAATGCCTTTTTACAAAATATTTGCACGAATACGGCGTTTCCCCAGTATGAATACGCAAGTGAACTTTCAGATTCCACTTCAGAGAGAATGATTTGTCACAATAACAACATTTAAAGTGTTTTTGTTTAGATTGCCGTTCAAGCCGTGTGGTCGCTGTGGATGGGCCTATTTGCCACGGTAGGTCCAACATCGACGGGAAACAATTCACCATAGAAGGGTATTTCCTCAAGAGAAATGAGGTGCCTTTGATTTGTGGGCAGATGAATCCCGATATTGGTGTAGCACCACCTTGCGAGCACTGCAAGAACAAAATAGGGAAACCTGTAGCAGCACTTTCAGACAAGACACCAACATAAGACTGGAGCTGTTACAACTATAATCAAGGGAAAACAGAATAGCTCCAATTTCATAGCAGTATATTTTCTTTATTTTTCTAAGAACTACACGACAACACGTACACAAAACCATAGTCACATAAATGACAAGGCATGCCAATAGAAAACTTGAAGGAGCCCGGTACTGCCACTTTTTCTCGACAGCCTGACCGTGCCACCCTCCAACCAAGGGACTAACTACGCTGGCGAATTGACCCGATTTACTTTGTACATTTTGCAATGCATTTTTGTAGTTCGTGTTGCTGCCGCTAGGTGGCTCCCTCTACATTGGCAGTCAAATTACTCATTAGAGATCCCATACCATGATCCTTTAATGAGCCCTCCAATACCACATGTAGTAGTACTACTGTAAATGTCCATCAATTGGGCCCAGATGTCTTACACCATCAAGAGTCTTACCCCTCAGTCACAGCATCCAGACCTTCACTTTCAGAAGTTAGCTGATCTTGAACAGATTGAATTATCATGGTACTGAAGTCGAAGACGGGATTATGAGTAGTTTTTTGATGTCGGACCATAGTGGCCCTTTGATTGAATCTCTCCCCGCAAGTATCGCAACAAAATGGTTTTTCACCAGTATGAACAAGCATGTGTCGATTTAGATTTCCGGTGTGATAGAACGTCTTCAGACACAAATTGCAGCGCATCTTGCTAGGAGGTTTCCTGCGCCGAGCAGGACGTTTCAGATCACTCCGCAGATCGCCAAACCCACTGATCGTACTCTCGTCCACAACAGCCTGTTGGAGCAACATATCTTCAATTCCTGCACCATTTATTTGGGGCTTTAGGAAGGAACAGGCCTACAAATGGAAACAAATACCATGTTTATACTATAGCAAGGTGGATGAATTTACATCACATCAAGGGTTATTGAAATCCAACGGAAGTGCTTGTTGCATATCAATTTCCTTCCTTGTCTGACCACCAGGAGTCCGGGCAGTACACTGCAATATGTGGCGTCGCATAGCAGTGCTCTGTGGAAAGCCTCTCCCACAAACGTGGCACTTGAAAGGTTTGGCTCCAGTGTGTAAGTTACGATGTGTGTCACGGACATGACTATAGGTAAACTTTCGGCCACAGAATTCACAGACGAATGGCTTTTCACCCGTATGACATCGTACGTGACGTTTCATACTTCCACTTGTTGTATTTAACGTTTCCCACATATACCACATGTATAACATGCATTTAGGCCTTGGAATTGGAAGTCCACAGGAATTTGTTGATTTTGTATCTTTCCTACACTGTTGCTATTGCTTGAACACGATTCCCTACTTTTACACATTGATTCCCTTTCCACTGCAGGATGTAGCTGCATTTTTACCTGCAATGGGAAAGGAATTCCATCACAGACTTCGAAATCGAGAGGTGGTAACAAACCAGACAATGAATTAGCACTCGGTAATTCACTCCAGATTCAAACTGAGAAAATGAAAGCGTTTGTGATTGCTCTCCATCAAAACCACGAAATTATGCACGATGTATGTAATAGACCCGAGGCATGACCAGGTGACTAACACTACACCAAAAGAGATCATCATGCACATGTCTCAGCTGAAGATGCCTCACATTTCAGAGTGGCAAAGGTATTCTCATGACCAACCGATGAAATGAACCCTATACTGAAGACACCAGTTGTCATGGCAACAGCAGATGAAGTCTTACCATTTCTGATTGACTAAGGGATCACCATCGGGATTCATTATGCTGAAGCTACTGAATCTACAATAGCATTTATGGCAGGGTATAGGGTAGCAGTGCACATGTAAGAGATTGCCGACTCGGTAACAATTCCGTTGTATAATTGTTTCGTTTATTTCAATATCAGGAGGTAAATGTACATAAAACAGCATGCTCAATTCACTTGCAGGGAATATATCTGTCCTGACCAATATCTGAAATTCACAACATATTTTTCAGCCAGGGAAGATTTTACATCATGTTCGTCAAATTTCCTCGAATTCCTCAACAGAAAACAGACTCTGCCCCCC
>NMRB01000261.1:63361-100227 GCA_002633025.1 Notospermus geniculatus | reverse complement strand
TCATATTTATCTATATGACTTCCCGTTGTGATTTCCGAAACCGAACTGCCGAACGACGAGGCCAAACTCCTCCGCAGGGCCGTGTCGTTCCGCATTTTATGATGATCCACTTACAGTAAGATGAAACCGTCTGATCTCTGCGTTGGAAATTGGGAGAGACTGTCCGTGTATTGGAGATTGAATTCAATCCTCACCGTCAGGTGCTGCCCCCAAGCGCCTACAGCTGTAAGCTTCATGGAGAATATGACCACTGACCATGCTGACTGTTTGGCGACGTCAAAAGACAAAAGTCAAAAGTCAACGCAACTTGTGGTCAATGGCAATGACATTTAATAGGAGCAGTCAGCCGCGCATATTGCTAACAGATGGCAGCACAGTCTTAGCGGACCAAATGTACAGGAAATCTATTATGATCGCTGCTCGATCGATAATGACTGGGTCCGCTAGATGCATTGAATTGGGCCCTAGTGACACCTAGTGGTCAACTCGCTGACAGCTCCTATTACAAGTACTTGTACACATCCATTCAGTAGCCCACTGCCACTGGAAGAAGTACCCTGCACACAAAACATGAGAGATATTTCGCTAATGTTTCCCTTTCAATTTGGATGGATTCACAGATAATCTCAACGTCGAGTTCACATGTAAAATATGTGATGAAATGTGAAACTTGCCGCAAGTCACAGCACTAAAGTCAGTATTTATGAAAGTGACAAGAAAATCTGTCATAGTACATTTCACTAAAAATGTCAGGCAAAACACACTGTGTATGGAGGGATACATTTCTTGGACAGAACTTCAGATAATACAAAAGTACAAACGTTTGTTGATGATACTAATATAATATCAGTACTTGTAGCTCTGTGGATGGAGGACCAAAAATTCAAGCAAATTTATGATTCAAGATAGATCATTCCTAGTTTTCACAAGTTATTTCATTTCATGATCGTAAAAATCAAAATGAACTAAACTTAAGTCTACTTATTAAAAATAAATGAATAATATAGACGAACATGAACAACTACAACTTGAGAGGCAATACGGTGCATAGGCGTATGTCAGTCTGGATTAAAATATTGAGACTGTTACTGCAAAGAACAAACATTCATGCAATCTGCCATAGAGTGATATGGCTTCATGTAGCTGATATGAACGTATCATACAAATGTAAATGTACATGTACTTAGGTGGGAAAGTTTATCTACTGAATTGCCGAATAAAAGCAATTCTAAATGAATTTCAGTGCTAATACCAATCAATACCACATCTAATGCAAATAATCATCCTTTTGGCAAATTGGTGGGATGAAAATCCCGAACTGCTATAAATGAACATTTTGTTGATTTCAATAAAAAAACATTAAATCACTAAAATACGATGCACCAACATGAATGGACGGAATTGAGGAGGGACCAACCCCCACTTTCTGTGATTGCTTAGCAGCATCTTCACCTAGCACTCCACTTGATGAGATACAATTTTGGAAACTTAACAGAAAACCAAGAAACATTGAGTGTCTTCATTACATGACCAAAAAAATTTCGAAACTCTAGATAGAAGAAATAACCGAGTCTATTCCTGAAAATAAAATTTTGCCTATTACCAAGAATATGTAATATATTCTTGCCGATGCATGTAAACTAAGACGAGGGTACCAATATCAGTTATCTTTTCTCCTTCAAATTTTTATCATCTAGATGAACGGTCTGAAGAAACTATCGAAAATCATCATGTCATCCTATCCTTATAGAGGCAGTTTCCCCATTGAAAATGAATGTGGACACAACAGAAGGAATTGTACGACTTGAGAAGTTTGCTGAGAAGTTCGATGGATTCAATTCACAGTCTTTCATTCAATCTACCGGTACAAGAAACTGTCCTGGACTACCTGCTAGAGATTTCAAGACTTGTCCTGATGTGTGTACAACTCTTCCCTTGATATTGATGAGGAACCTGGATACTCTTCATTATCCTTTCACGTCATGATCTCATCATCATCTGCATTCGGCCTTATCCTTTGCATTTGGACCTCATCGCTAAGTTGTGGTAACTCTTCAGCTAGGCCCCATTTCTCCATTCCAGAGGAAGCAACAACTGAAAACAGGAAGATTCTTCATAACATGGTATGCCCCAAGCTATGTCCCTGCATGTCACTTCAACCATCAGCAGAATAATAAACCTTTTTTTGTAGTACAGTGCACCCTTGCTCTTACGAACCTCGATTTTACGAACTCTCGGATATTATGAACCCAACATCTGGCTCCCAAAATTTCATGACATGTATGTAAATCTGCACTATTAGTACGAACTTAACCCTTGGACCCCGAAGGGTTCGTAATAGCGAGGTGGGATTGTATTTCATTCTTCATGACTGGGAAATAAATCAAGTGCTTGATCCTACAGTGGTTGGTGGTAGAAAAACAGATTCTGTATATTTTTAACAAAATACTTACAGTCAGAAGATGGCGCACTTTCGTAAGTGCTCTGCAGGGAAGATAACCTTGGTGAGGTCCTTGGCTGTATGCCACCAAGGGGCTCAAGTCTGTGACCCATACTTCTAGGACTAGAAGCCTGCCAATTTTTAGGTGGCTGCAGGGCCAGAGGTGGGAGTGGTGATGCCCTCTCCAGGCCCTCATCCTCTTCAACCAATGGGAAAGTTTGATTCTTTTTTATCTTCTTCTTTTTCTTCTTCTTCTTCTTTTCTACGACCTCAGGAGGGTTATCTGGTGACAAAAATGTTTTTTTAAAAATCAGATCAACCAGCCCAAACGTCAACTGACGTTTGTGACAGGTTACATGTTTAAAACCCTGTATTAAGCATGGTAAGGATGTCCAGAACTTCACAGCAATCGCAGAGACACAAAAAAATTACCTGCACCATCTAGTGATTCAATTCGTCTTGGTTTTGGCAGAGTCACATCATCATCTTCATCATCATTATCTACATCCTGACTGCGTGACAATCCAAGCGGTGTATTTAAAGGCATAGGCGACCCTGTTCTCGGTTGGGTTGACTTAGATTTAATTTGTGACACATGAAGATTAGACGGAGTGCTATCAGTATCCGCAGAATTACTTGAGTTCTCAGTTAGTCTGTGCATAACAATGTCACTTTCTTTGTCCCTACTGCGAGAATCAATCCTGGAGAGCCGTGGACTGACAAGTGTCCCCTCATCACTGGGACCTTTTTCAACAGGCGTTTCTTCCGTTTTTGTAATTTTTTCTTCATGGTCCTTCTCAACTTTCTTGCCAGATTTCTGTAACAAATACATACAGTGGTTAAGGATTGCAAACCCCACATTAAACCACTAGGGCCTACTTCCCTCTGAAATTTCAGCAGAAGTGCCTAAATTAACCATGACGAAATCCGAAACACACAAAAAAACCCAGCTAACCTTTTTCTCAGGAGCACGCTCAGCAATGTACTGATCAAGAGTCTGGAAAGGATTTCCTGTATCTACGTCATCAATATCATCATCATTTGGTTCTGGTTCACCTCGTAACTTGCGTTCTTCAGCCTCTCTCTTAGCCCTGAAACGTCAATAATTAAGATAGTAGAACTGAAATGGATCTCAAAACTGACAATGATGTAGACTTCCCAGGTGAGATAAGCTTCCCTGCAAGACAGATTTTGAAATAGCCTCTCATTAAACATTGCATGACTCAGGAGGTCTTGCAAATTTCCATCAATGGAATGCAGCTTAACAAGAACAAGTCATGATGAGCAGACGAGTTGTTGCCATTTGGGATTAAATTGCATACAAAATTACAACAATGTATACACACCTTTCTTCCCGTATTTTTCTAACCCTCTCTTGTCGTTCTTTTCTCTGCTGAGCTTCAATAGCCTGTTGTTTCTCTACATCCGCAGATATCCTTTCATGAAGACTGTCATAATCTGCATCGATCCTATCCAGCAGCCATTGGAAGCCATTTTTGATACCGTGGTCTAACTTTTTCCCTTGTCCAAAAGTAGCACTGCACATTTCCTGAAAGTGAAGATTGGACTGACTGAAAGACATCACTATCTACCCTAAAAAGTTTAGTGGACAGTTTACCAGTATGATAGAATAACCCGAGTTATTCAAGGCCTCAAATAATCAATGTCAGGAAGAACTTACCACTCTACATGGACATTTGTGTATGTTAACTGCTTCCTCAAGGCGGAGGCTATCACAGATATCCAGTTCATCTAAAGCACCCTCTCGGTCCTGTTTATTCGCCAACCTACAAGATGATGCATGACATGAAAGTTTCTGCAGATTCTTTGGTTAATTCATTTCTGGTAAATTGTTAAGAAATGCAGTCCTTTTGTTGTTGCTTAAGGTACTGTCACACTAAAGTAGTTCCCAAAACATCCTGTCCCGTCCTAAGATGGGCTAGAACGTATGATGTTGGCCAAATAATGCCTCGAAGGGCTGGAGCACCCTTCCCTTCCGAGCCCGTCCATGAAGTTCATAAAAAGACTCTAAAAAGTTGCAACTTCGTCCACTCCGTTCACACACAGTTTGAGCCCGTTCGGCAACATTTTCAAGAACGTACCGGTACTGAAAACTAGCTCAGTGTGATGGGGCATTAGTAGTTGATACAGTTTCAAACAAATATTTGTCACTCACACAAGAATTGGTTTCCCCTGGACCTTGGGATGTTCAAGCAGCTCAGTCAAAGCCTCCTTTGTTTCTAGTATTCTCTCTGGTTCACTTGAATCGATGACGTAGATTAAACCATATATTTCAGTGTAGTAATTCTTCCAGATTGGACGAACGTTCTTACCACCTCCAAGGTCATACAATGTGACTTCATGGTGATTAAATTTGAAATTGTTGTTTTGGAAACCTATAGTAGGTGCGACATCATCTGGTCCCTCTGAAAAGAAAGTGCAATGCTGAGGGTTAGGAGATCTAAAACTGTGATTGAGAAATGGGTGAATGAAGGATGGCTTTTCATATGCAAGAAAAAGTATCTTTTATACAAGAGATACCCAACTTTACCTACATGTAGTCCAAGATCATATCCATACAAAAACCTTACCTCCTTGCAATCCACGAGTTGTAACAGTTTTTCCAGAATTATCAATACCAAATATACCAAGGGTGATTTGTCTGAAAAAGAGCCATAATTTTTTACTTGTTTCATTTTCACTTCTTAGCAGTGAAAAAGCAAAAATAAAAAATAAATCGACAAAGATTATCTATTTTTGGTATGATCAAGAACTTGGAATGCAGTTCTCTGAAGTCAGTAAAATATCCACAGCAAGATACCCACAACATCAAATTACAAATTAATTTCACCATTTAGAATGATATTCCCTGTAGGCTACTTGACGTCTTGACAAAGTTGAAATTGAAACCCACGTCAAAAATCCTACCTTCCCGGTTTGGAACGCCTCTTCATCCATGACATGCAATTCCCCATCATCCCGAACATCGATTATCCTTCTGTCCGCCCAGCAGCAGAGACAATGGATGGATGCGTCAAAAGTTGAGGTGCTTTTCCAACAGCTGTTTTCATAGAGCAGTAGGCCTAGCTGCTGCAATTTCACATAAAAATTTTAGGTGACTTCTCCGGGTTGCAGATATTATATGTGTCCGTAATGAAATATATATATCCAACCTTGGAGGAATTATACTGACAGTATAATTCCTCCAAGGGCCTATATTAGTATGTGATGTGGTCAAAACTGCATGCTGCCATATGCCCTGCCCCTGTATTAGTGTATATACACAGAGAGTGCATCATTCACAGAACCACAAATAATTTGTTGAGGCATTTTTACAACAAATCTGCCGCCACATGTTCTCCTAGTATGAAGCTTGACAGATTAGACCGACTATCGCGTTGTTTTTCTCGACGATTACCTCTGTAATGTTGTCTTTGGACGGAGGAATTTCTACTCTTTTCTCCCCATGGGCGCTGCCATTTTGGTTGCTGTTTATCTTTTGTTTGCGCGGTGACGTTGAAGCACGTGACTATGCTTAGTAACGGCGGGCTTTTTGAATTTGAATAGGTGGAGCGCATTTATTAGTGAGCGCGGTTTTTAACCGCGGTGGTATTTGCAGTAGAACATAAGCCCGTAAGGGCTGGGGACGATTATTACTGTGCATATCTGTTTGATGTAGGCCTACATTTTACTTCTTGTCACTATACCGTATCGTAAAAACCAAACTAGGGGCCTACGGGGGGTAAACTATTAAGTAGCCCGTAGTTGCTCTATATAGATCGGCAGCTTGATGGTCTGGTCCACATCATGATGTCATTTCATTAAATTTCATCCGGATAGGCCTAAGGCCCCTACTTGCTTTTTGGCCGCCGTATGCATAATTTCCTGTGGGTGCGGCGCGGGGTCAATGACAGATCCATGAATTTCAATGAGGAACAGAGTGTGGAACTAACTGGGTGCGGACAGCCGGTCGCTTCGTGCCTTTTCCCGGCCCCCAATATTCACAATTGCCGCGACCGAGCAACCTATTCTGTGGGAAAGTCACCCCGACACAAAGGCCGTAAGGGGTGCGAGAACGCCGCTGGTCCGCCCGTTGGGGCGGGCCTCCGTCTGGAAAAGCAGCCTAAAGCTGCTTTTCCACGAGGCGTTCAGTTTGCGGGCGCGGAATGGGAGGCGTGCGCGGGTAGAAAAGATCGATCCAACGTATTTCCCTTTAGCTATTTCACCCGCACCCGCGCCCGCCTCCTATTCCGCGCCCGCAAACGTCTCGTGGAAAAGCAGCCTAAGGTCTGGACCCGGAACATCAGTCAGTCCTAGCCAGCCTGGCGGATCTAGGCCTACGTAAGTGGAACTGACGCATGACTCAGTAGGCCAAGGGCCTAGTCGCTCCCAAGAGGCATGATTTCTTAGAAAATGACTGAGTGTCGAACAATCGTGACCGCGGTAAGGCCTAGGACTTTCCCCCGCCCCCTCCTTTTTTCACTCTAAGTCGGCCTGCAACTCTGATTTGTAGGCCTACCATGGATTAACGTGTAGTTATCCCGTAGCCCTAACTAAAGGGAAGAAAATACTGAAAAACAGGGCGGCGTAACTCGACCTTTATCATCGATAAAGGAAGATTGAAAAATAAATCGTGAGATAATTTAGCACACTAGACCATCCCATTGCCGATATCCTGTTAAGAGCGGAGCTCGTATAAAAATCCCTGCATTCGGTGGGAGCTCGCTTAATTCGCCTCGTTTACGTCCAATAGACTATATCAGTCCAAAAGAGCGCAGCACCTGACGGGTACTACAGCGTCACGACGTCCCGTACTCATTCCATGACATCTTGACGTGAGACGACGTCATGATCGCTGAAACAAGTGGTGGTTTTTCGAGTGACGTCACCGCGTTCAGAATGGGGGACGGGACGTCGTGACGCTGTAGGCCTAGCTAGCGACCCGTCAGGTGCTGCGCTCTATTGGAGTGATAGAGTCTATTATCACGATTATCACAAATTTGTATGTGTACATAAAATCGTTTCAACACTTCACCGGTGGCAATCGACAACGAGATTTTCAATCTTGTCCGTACTGGCAGCAGCAGTTAGTCTATAGGCCTCTAGAGGTGACCATGGTGAAAACCAACGACGCAATGTCCGACGCTAAGATCTCCACGGGGATGGAAGAGGTTGTTGTAGCGGCTGAACTCGTTTATTCCACTTTCGTAAGTACGGTTTAGGTTGCATCATAATAAACCGCATTTCAAAAATCCTGCTGTAGCAAACGTCACCAGAGACGGCAGCTAGAGCAGCCCCTTGGCCTAACGTTAGTAACCCGAGTCACGTTTCTCTCATCCGCTCGCTCCCTCTCCGTCACCGCACTGGGTGTGCGGCGCGGGTCCGGGACAAAGGGCATGAAGGGAGCAAGCGTTGAGAACCTCTCTGACCAGCTGACACAGCCATTCCAGTGATGTCTCTCGTGACAAGCGGGTCCGACGCGACCGGGAATCAACAGTACCAACAGTGAACAGTAAATTCTGAAGACTGGAGTGTTCGCCGGGAGTGTTCGTGTGTCTGTTTCGGGGAAAATATAGAAAGGGAAATTATACACCAGGGCCCGGTTGCACGAAACTCACGACAGCGCTATCTTGGTGTTAGCGCTATCTTCATGTTAGATGACGTAAAAATCCATTGTTCTTTTACGTCATTTAACATCAAGATAGCGCTAACACCAAGATAGCGCTGTCGTGAGTTTCGTGCAACCGGACCCAGGGCTGGGTTGCACAAAACTCATGTTAGCGCTAACATGATGTTGTTAAATGACGTAAAATGACAATGGATTTTGACGTCATCTAACATAAAAGTTAGGGCTAACACCATGTTAGCGCTAACATGAGTTTTGTGCAACCGGCCCCTGATGTTTCACCGGCGGCGAAGAAGTCGCTCCTTCTCGCTACTTGGATATCTGCCACTGAGGGCCTCGTCGCGGCTCACAAGATTTAGTGGTGCTCCTCTTCTTCACCAACCAAATTGCCAAGAAAAGAACATTAGGTGGCCGTTCTTATCGGGCCGTCGGTGCCCCACGGCTCTGGAAGGGGAACAGTCTGCCAGCCAATATTCGATCGTGCCAAAATTTTAACAATTTTAAAGGTCTTTCTAAAGACGTGCTTTTATCATCAGGCTTTTGGTGGTATTTGTCGGTGACCAATGTGTTATTTACCTCAATGTTTTTATAACGTTAGTGACTATGTGTATACCACTTTTCTTATCCTGTAAAGCGCTCCAAACAAGCTTGTCTTAATGGGCCGCTATATTAAAAAATATTTATTAGGTCTATTTATTATTATCTATCGGTCAGTCGGCCTAAGCACTGCACTGAACCCGCTAACACTCTCGACCATTGCCGGACTGGAGGGCTCCGGGATAGGCCTAGTGGCCTCATTCTACCCATTAATGATTTTTTCTCGACTTGTCTGTCATCGATTGCTTCGAGACGGATTCCTACTTCGACTAAAGAAATTTAATTCATAGTAACCCCGGGCCTATATCGCAAAAAGAGGTTTGTCAAGAACTGGGGTCAAGGACCGGGACTGCGCACTCGAATTGAGAGCGACAATGCATGCGTTCGGAGAGACACGGAGAACGGAAGCGCCAACGGAAGACGAATAGGCTGTCTGTTGCCACAAGGTCGTGCAAGTATCCACAAGGTCGTGCGCACAATCATTCTATGTCCGCCAGGGATCCGCAATACAGGACTGTATTTAGAGTAATGACAACTCCCCCTCCCCTCCGAAGTCTGGGGAGAAATAAAAACTGCATTTCGAATACCCTGTCCTTGGAGGAATTCCTCCAAACTCTGTCGCAGTGACACACGTCTCAGGCAGCGGGCTTCAGAACCTTATCAGGGCCGGATCCAGTTTAGAAATAGGGGGGGGGGGTCAAAGTTCGACAAAAGTGACGAACCTGCCACAGTTTGCCATTATTTCACCGAGTGATTTCACCGAGTGGCGTAACCTGAAAATCAAGTGAGTGCTATTACTCTCGGGAACGGCTTGACGCAGAGCGCTCAAATTTGATATTTACCTCCATCTATAGATGACCTTTACATGCATGTCAAATTTCGGCCTGATTTGACTTCAAACATGGGCACCAGGTGGCGTAACCCAAAAATCATCAAAGTACTGTAACTCAGGAACGACTTGCCCCAAAGCGCTCCAATATGTGCTATGTGGCCCCCTGCAGATGACCTTTATGTGCATGTGAAGTTACAGCCCGATCCAATATGGCCGCCAGGTGGCATTTATACCCAAAAATCATCAAAGTCCTACCTGGGAATGACTTGACCAAGATTGATGTACCTCCCTCTGTCATTAGACTTTTATGTCCAACCCAGTAAGCACATGGTCCATGGACCATTTCATTATTGGATATTGTTGGGGACATCACATATCGGGGGACATTAGATTCTTTTACACCGGGACAGAAACTCCGACTGACTGGAGTTCAAAGAATCAGTCTTGTTCGGGGGGAAAATGCGTCGTTGATATCGACTAAAAATCCTTAAGTTCATGTTCTCATTTCAGAAAACAGCTCGGGCGGGTGATATCATGGACATGATTCCCACGGAAGACGACTCGTTCGACACAATTGAGGAATTTGTAAACAATCCCCCTCAGCCCAAGTACTTGTATTCTGGATACGACAGCGGTGTGCAGTTTCCAGTGGGATATAGTCATGAGGAACCACTCAATGAGGAGGTGAGTCAATTTTGGCTCCACTTAAAAAATTATTTCATTAACCAATATCCTTGAACCCTTATTTTGGGCGGTCAGTTCCTTTTTACTCGGCACTTTTTGATGGCTCGAGGAGGTGCGTTTTTGCACCCTTTTTCTATTCATATGACTAAATGGTTCAAAATATCTGTGTGTGTGTGTGTGTGTGTGTGTGTGTGTGTGTGTGTGTGTGTGTGTGCGTGCGTGCGTGCGTGCGTGCGTGCGTGCGTGCGTGCGTGCGTGCGTGCGTGCGTGCGTGCGTGCGTGCGTGCGTGCGTGCGTGCGTGCGTGCGTGCGTGCGTGCGTGCGTGCGTGCGTGCGTGCGTGCGTGCGTGCGTGCGTGCGTGTGTGTGTGTTAAACTGGCACATTTCGCTATCGTAAGACCCAGGGGCATGAAACTTGGTGGAGTGGTAGGCCCTAGGCAGGGTTTGAAACAGCACAAAAAAATTTGCGATTTGTCCTACATTAAGCCCTCCAGGGGGCATTTTCCGTAAAATGGAAAACCCCAATAACTCAGCCCAGAAGCAATATATCAAATAGAAATTGATAGGGTATGGAGCTTGATTTTTGATACACCAAATGCGATGGTTATTAATTCGAAATTTGTTCTCCGTGGGGCGCGAGCTGACAAAATAGAAAACAGCACTATTTGAATTTCCTGCGCCAGTTACTTTGACATTTTGGATGCTCTTTTGTTCATGGAATGAGGAATGATGGGAAAGATGCTTATGCTTGCAGAAAGTGAATCGAGATGAAAAATATACCTATTATAATCACATAAAATCCCTTTGATCATACACAATCGCCTTATGAAATCATACATGAGTGGTATTTTAGAGCATTATCAATCAATAGATGAAAGTATTTTGCACCAAAACTACAGGAGTGGGTTCAAAATATGACGATATATATTAGGAAAAAATCATAATCTAACCGAGCAGACGATCTCGGCTTCATGCACGTCATTCCAAGACTAGTCTTCGACTCGGCCCGGCTGCTTTCACAGCGTGTTGTGTTAAAAATTGCTAACAGTTCAAATATTTTGATTATTTGATACATACTTAGTCTGATTGAGACCATTAACGATGAAGGGATAGGAGAATTTTAGTGGAATGAGCCGATATCGATGGCACTCGCTTTTCACGGCCAGATCTCTTATCGGCTTCATTCGTCATTTCGAGTCTCCGACTTTGGCTGTTTTTGTAGCGGATGACAATAAAAATTCCTTATTTCACATATTTAGATAGCTTTATATGTCTTTAGTTTGATTGGGGCTATCAACGACGAAGGGATAGGGAATTCTTGCTTTAATCAGCTTAAGTTCAGGATACACTCTCGCTCGCTCTCCACAACGCCAACGGCGGCAGTCATGGATTTTCTCATTCTCAACTTAGAGCTTGAAACTGTGCCAGATTTCAATCTCTAATGTCATACAAAAGCGGCCATATTGAAATGGAAGGATATGTGATGCGGCGCACCGATTACGCAGACTGGCGGAGTGTTCTTCCGCTAAGAAATAGTTCGCTAAATATATTGAAATAACGAAAATCACACGATCATTTTGAGTACTTAAGTACTCATTAGCAATGGATCAATGGACCAATGGATCAATGCGATACCATATCTGTCTTTGATACTGATACTACAAGTGATATTAACCTCTTCCGCCCAGTGGTCCTAATACAACCTTTCTCACTTCACCAAGCAGGGTACAGGCCTTCTATATTCTGATATTGACCCTTTCAGTCTCAATGGGTCCACCACTACCAGTGATATTTGGCCCTTCCCACCCAACCTTGAGTAGACTCGGGACCCAGTCGTTGTGTCGCTCCGGCCGCCGCACTACACTCCACAAGTTTGTGGAGTGTAGTGCGGCGGCCGGAGCGACACAACGACTGGGTCCCGAGTCTAAACCTTGAGAGGCATAGTGATAAAGTTCAGATGGTCAGGTGGTGCACCATATCAATTTCAGTATTTTAGGTGTGCCTACTCCAAAAACCAGTTTGGCCAGCAGGTGGCCATTTTGGATTTCACATTCTGCTCCATTGAGATCTTCGATATTTGCTTGCTCGCCATTAAAAGGTGAAATGTTCGTACTTGTCTCACTTTTCCCCTGTCAACCTCTTGAGTTGCCAAGTCATAGTCAGCTGAGCGCAAGGCCTATGGGCCTCTTGTTCAAATCAGAGGACAACCATGACAACCATTCGAGCAGAATCACTATGATGAACCTCGATTAAAATGGAGTGAACTTGGTCATTCCACGCATGGGGCCATCTTACTGGAATCCGATACAAAGTGATCAGTTTTCGTTGAATTTAGAGCATACGTGTAGTTGCATTCATTTCAGAGGTGCATCTTTGGAAGGACTGGAGAAACTATAATGATTTTGTAATGATTTCAGACATTCAAAAGATCCACTCTGGAATTCCTTCCACAGTTGAAGGCCCACGTTGAAGTCATTCTACAGATGGAGACAGATCATAGTGGCAAGAAAGCCGGCGGACTCCATGAGCAACTTGAAAAATTTTACGAGGCAATCCAACACCTCCAGGATGTATGTAGTATTTTATATATCCATAGGGTCGTCATTCATAAAGCGGTTCTATCGTTAGAACCTCTTAGGCCGGTTCCAAGGCTGAAGGGGTTATTGTCGTCCTGGGTACACATAAAGTGTACCCAGGTTCGATGTCGTCAAGTGAAATTGTACCCTGGGTCCACTTTCTTGTTACAAACTGTACCCAGGTTCTGATTTAGAAACCTAGGGACGAGCTCATTCTCAAGATTTCGTGGGATACGTGATAGCGTATGTTGGTTCCAGGATCCTGTTGCTATGGCCTTGGAGGAATTATACTGACAGTAGGATCAGCGAGCTAATTGCCCCTCTATAATCCCTTTTTCACACCTCCCCAAACAATGGAACACAAAGGCCCGCAGTGTTTGCCCAGCAAGCTATGACACATGATCAAACAAAACCATCATGGCCATACCTTTTCTTGTCTGGCTGACGAGTTGATTAACTTTCTCTGTAACCATCCGAGGTTGAAAACTGTCCAGCTAGTCAAAAATAAAATTCTTCCAACTTCTCTTCTTTAGCTTTTTGCACGGCCAACTTGCAGGCACAATATCAAGTGACTTCACCGAGAACAACCTCGCCCCGAGGTCTCTAAATCAGAACCTGGGTACAGTTTGTAACAAGAAAGTGGACCCAGGGTACAATTTCACTTGACGACATCGAACCTGGGTACACTTTATGTGTACCCAGGACGACAATAACCCCTTCAGCGGTTCCAAGTATCGTCAAGCACTGTACTTGGAACCGGCCTAAGACGGTTGTAAAGATAGAACCGCTTTATGAATACGACCCATAGGCCCATATTTTCAAAGCTGTTTATCCGAAACCTGTTTTGACAAAAATCTGTTCTATCATAAGCATTTTAAATTCATATTTTAAAAAGTGCTTTAAGATAAAACGTTGTTCTTAGTGAAACATTGTTTCAGCCAGCGTTTTAAATGTTAAAACGTGTTTTGCAGCAGTGCCAAGGCCTGTAACAGAATAAAATGCATTTTAGCGTTAAAACTGTTTGCAAATATGGGCCTGGTGTAACCTCTGCGAGTGTTCCCAATCTATGAGTGTTCCACTCCTGACTTGACAATAGGGGACAGAGAGAGAAACATGTCGATCTGTCTGCCAGCGCTTCTCCCAAACAATAAGGGATATTTAGCTGATGATACAAAATATGCTTGGATAGGTCACTGAGTATCCATTTCACCGACATTCCTTACACTGCCTCACTGAAATGCTCGAAGTGGTGAGAAACAAAATGGTGGAAGCCATTTTGGAAACATGACCATTCCCATTCGAGCACATGGCATTGTTTACGTGCTGACCGCCTGCCATTGGCTGATTTCAGCTTGACCTCGCCAAAGTTCAACTTCATGTTTATTCATGAGCAAAACTGTGAATAATTAACAAAAAACACTTAAAAAGTAATGGAAATGGGCAGAATTTTGAAAATCTCTCTGCGTCCTGCACTGGATAAAATTACCATCTATGAGACTGCAGCAATGAATGTTGAGTTTGTTCAGTCGTTTTACTGGGCTACCTCCATAAATGTCGTGTAATGAGCCAGAAACGGGAAGAAAACCTAGTAATCACAATATAGTCCCTACTGTGTGTGGGGACTATAAACACAGGCGGGCGAAGTTTTGTCACAAAATAGGGTGAAATGTACGTTGGGGGTAGTAGTCCTACTATAATGATTTTTTGTAGGACTACTACCCCCAACATACATTTCACCCTATTTTGTGGCAAAACTTCGGCCGCCTGTGCTATAAATATGTTTGTCTGATTCCGAGGCACCACATTTCTATCTGTTGGTAATACATTTATGGGGTGTAAATGCAATCGTTCGAAAGTTAGCTGTACATCATCTCCCATTCTCCTGTACAAAGCACAGTCGTTGCGTCTGATGTCTGACTGACGTCCAATGATGAAGTCAGTTCCCAATATTCAAAACATCCTAGCGGCTGTTGCGGGCAAAAGATTTTTTGGCAACATGACTTTTCTGAAAGCTGGGTACCAAGGGTAACTAAACCTGGGTTCAGATTGGCTCTAACACGATGTTTCCGCAGAACAATATAAGGACGACATAAGGACGTGGACTGAATTGCGTAAATGTTAAAATTCTCATCGGCATCCCAGTGACGTGCCACGCCACACGTGACAAATTTAGGTACAGGTGTAACATTTTCTAGTATTCCCCATGTCTCAGTGTTTCCATACAATAGAACTACGGTACAGGTCACAATTGACATCCCTACGGCTTCGCGTAAGTTACTCGTAACTTACGCCTAACTCACGGCTTTGGTTTCACGCAACTCATCGCGTAACTCGCCAAAATCGTGCAACTCGCCTCATAACTCACTGTGTAACTCACCGCCTAACTAGCGAAATTCGCGCAACTCACCTCGTAAGTTATGCGTAACATAGCTCGTGAGTTGTTGCGTACCGGGGTAAGTTACGAGTGACTTACGCGTAACTTACACGAATTTAGGGATGTCAATTGTGACCTGTACTGTAGACTAGGACTATTCTATATGAAAACACTTGAAAAATCTGTCACTCGCCAAGGTTTCCCAATGCAATGAGTGGGGACACTGAGAAATTGGAACATTCTGGCATGTCAGACCTGTTTATTTCTAGTGATAGGGTTGTCAGAGCATTCATTTCCAAACAACCATGTCTCTTTCATTTTTTGTAGACACTTGATCAAGCTGATGATACTCCTGCTGCCCTTCCGACGCCCCAGCTTGAGTTTGGAAAATTGTACTATTTGACTGTGGTTCATCACATCCGGTCTGCGGCGCACGCTATGCACACAACTTATAAGGACCTGATCAGGACCTGAACTTGTAGACGGAGACTGCAGATTTTATCCAAGACATATGCTTTTTAAATAACAGGCGTGGTGGCTTGGCCTTCAGCGAATTGTCCTCTCAAAGACTACCGGTAATGTTGAATTCATGATGCTTTCGTGTCCGAGTAGGAGAGTAACTGAAAAACAATTGGACAAAGGCCACTCTCAGAAAAGAGAGGTTGCAATACTGTAGTTCACAGTATTGGTGATTCACTTTGACCACCTGGTGACGTGTTGGAGAGACTTCTATGCATGATATGTGAACCCTTCATACTTAATCTAGCATTTCATATTTGACTTATATTTCTGATGACAATGTATTTGAAGTGTACAGAGAACTGCAGAGTGACATTATAAAATATGCTATTTACTTGAAATAAAAATCATCATATTTTGAAAAGTACAAGTAGCTGAGTACAGGCCAGAAACGAGCCCTTCTAAATACCATGGTGTACCGGTATACAGACGGAAGTAAAACACACAAGGAAGTGGGACAGATCTCCCACATTCTCCATAGTTTCCTGAATACTTTTTCAATTCCTGTAATTTCCTGCTTGTTGGCCATTTAATGCTTCCGAGAAATTGATCTTCCCCGAGTTCCCATCATGCTTCTGATATCAAGTGTCATAAATGCACTTCGGCAGACGTCTAAAAACGTTTTCTCATCTGGAGAATTTTTTGCTGCCTTTGTCAATATGTTTATAAACTTTCGCCTTCTCGACTTTTTTCTTATTTGAATATCCAAATCCACCACCTCCGCCCCGCTTCTTGATCTTGAATCCTTTGCTGCTGTGAACGTCTGCAAAAAGGTCAAGGTCAACGAACAAAGTACAAGGAACCTAATGGAACGAACTGATCAAATCTATTCCATGAACTTCCTGAGAAGATTCCCACAGAGATCAATGCATGTTTCACATGAACTTCTTAAGAAGTCTCTCATAGCAGACAATGCATATTATAAAAGGATACTGAGGTCAACATAAGGTGGCACTTTGAATCCAAATGATGAAGCTGTCTTCGTGAGGTCAACCTTGTTGACATCAAAAATGGTCTTCAGACTGTGCGAGGCATAAGCTCTGATATAACCCTTGTAGGCATCCTGGGCAGACCGGTGAAGGAAGTAGTTCTTTTCTATCAATTTCTCCAGCTGGAAAAATAAGGGAAAAGACATGGGTGATATGAATAAAAGCTAGCAAATGCTTTTACTTCAGATTTCTACAGCATAGCATAGTGCATTATTACTGCAAAATTCAAGTAAAAGCATTTACTAGTCTTTATTCATCCCACCCCTTGCTTGCGTAGGAGACAGTTAGCTCTATGTTAACAGGAACACAACTGAAAGTCAGAGGATGACAGTGGTGCTCATACAGGAAGGTAAAGGGACACATTGGCTGGTATTCATAAAGGTTAGCAAATGCTTTTACTTCAGAAGATTTACACAGCGAGGTCCAACATAAGTGTAGTACAATACTTGAAGTAAAAGTATTTGTTAGGTTTGTGAATATCAGCCATTGAATAGCGGTTCTATTGAGTTTACTCCAAAATTTCTCCAGAGATTTCTCAATCAATTCCTTAGAATGTGTGAAAATGTTCACTAAAGAATGCCATCTGCTTGGAGGGCAATATCATCTGACAGATATTTCCCTTGAGATGGAATGAAAATTATTCTCCTGACAAAATCTGAAACTAACCTGAGGCTGAATGTTGGAAATCTTGCTCCATGAGAAGTCAAATTCATGCAAGGGGACCCTTGACTGCTTCAGGAAGCGTAAGAAACCCAACTCTTCAGGAGTCAAAATTAACAACGCATGGCCAATCCCTCCTTCCCCTCTGGCAGTTCGACCAACTCGATGGATATATTCCTGGAGAGATTGTATAACATTAGGTAGAACTGCATAAAAGATACACAATACAGAAGTGGTGTACTTTAACTTAAGTTCATTTATGAATGTGGACCCTGATATCCAATGCCGACTTTCCTTGCCATATTTTATTTTATTTTCTATTATTGGTACCTTAGGATCATCTGGTGGATCATACTGGACAATCCAGTCAACAGCCGGGATGTCCAGTCCACGGGCTGCAACATCAGTACAAAGCAAGATGGCTTCCTTGGCGTTACAGAACTGGAAGAATGTCTGTGTTCTCTTGGCTTGCTTTTGTTTCCCCTGAAAGATGGACAGGAAATAGTAGAATGGCTGAAAAATAAGTCAGTTCAATTGGAATTTCCTGATTGTTTTCACAGCTGCAGTATTTTGGCATACTTATCAAATACCCATGCCAAGATACACTGGCATCTTCTGTTACATACATGTCCAAGTCTCTAGTACTAGTTTTCATTGTAAATGAAATTACGGTATATGGTCCCGACTCAAGTTTTCTGTGTGGTTGTCAGTGAGGTTCATGGTTCAAAAGAAGCAATCATAACTGAAAGCTTGATGAATTACTCACATGAATACACATAACAGGCAAGTCGATGTAGTTGAGGAGTTCATTGTGGTATTTCACTGACATACAAGAACTGAAGAAAACCATGACTTTTTTCTTTCGATTCTTCTTAAGGAATGTAAACAGGAGAAGAAAACGCTTTTCCACGGGACAAACAACATAACCCTGGAAGAGAGGACTTGGGATTTATAGATACTCATAGGTCTCATTAGTTTTCAGCGTTAAAATGTGACAAGGAAACTGCAACTACTTTGAATGATACTAACCTGTTCTAAGCCTTCAACAGTGGCTGCATCCTTCTTGTCATCCACTCCGACATAAAGTGGCTCTTTCTTTAACGACATCTTCATCAGATCTTCTGTTTTTCGTGTCTGTGTGGCTGAGAACAACATTGTCTGCCTCCTCTCTGAAAAGAATCAAGGATCATCAACAGATGTGCAGGGCATTTATGATCATCACTCAGCAACTGATTAGTATATTATAAGCATTAAGACTATTGGCTGATATTCATAAAAGCTAGCAAGTGCTTCTACTTCAAGTTTTGTAGTGCATTTACAGGCCTTGCCGTTTGAAGGGCGCGATTTTGCATGCGCCTCGCAAACAATAGAATTTCTATTATTTGCGAGGTGCATGCAAAATCGCGCCTGTCAAATGGCAAGGCCTGCATTTACATTGGACCTCGATGTGCAAATCTTAAGTAAAAGCATTTGCTAACTTTTATGAATACCACCAATTAATTATGCTGAGTACAGGGCCCAATGGAGATCACACATTTTACCTTTATAGGACTGAAATATAGCCTGTTTTTGGGTGCTGAAAAAATGAATGACAACTTACTTGGCAGTAACTTGATAATCTGTTTCATCTCCTCCTCAAAACCAATATCCAGAATCCTATCGGCTTCATCAATGATAAGACATTGAAGGTTCTTATACATGAACTCTGCTGTATTCTGCATGTGGTCAAGCAGACGACCAGGCGTGGCAACCAGGAAGTTGATTCCCCGTGACAGTTTCTTTGCTTCCTCAGCCCGGTTAGCTCCTCCCATGACCAGTCCGTACGTATGACAGTGGTGCTGAAGTACCTCTTTTAGAACACCAAAAGTCTGCATCGACAGCTCTCTAGTTGGAGAAATGATGATACAGCCAGTACCTAGGAGAGAAAACCCTCAGAGAGATGAAATGGCAGATTTAAGGGCTCCTTTTACTCGTAAATGTAATTTCAATCTATCTGAAGGAGAGGGCACTTGAATACAGGACAAATTTAGCTTGATATCTCCTGTCAAAGGCCAACAAAGAAGTCCTCAAAGAAACTCCAGAACTGCGATACCGTAATACACCTACCATTTCTTGGCATGAACTTTAATTTATACAGGAGTTCAACGGCTGGGATCAAGAAAGCAAGTGTTTTTCCACTCCCAGTTTTTGCAGCACCCATAAGATCTCTGAAATGGAAGATGACGTCACTGATGGTTTTGTAATCTCGCAAATTTTCTACCATCTGAATAGAAATTGCAAAGTGTCTACAAGAATGTGGTCGTGTATAGTAAACAATTTCCAAACGCAAAATCCAATACTTACCTTCCCTCCAGAAGATGTGGTATAGATTTAGCCTGAATCTCAGTCATATGTGTAAAGCCCATGTCTCTAATCCCATTCAATGTACTTTCGCTGACACTGCCAGCCAATGACTCAAATGACGTGTCAGTGATTATACTCATTCCAAGTGAACTGCCAGGAACTGAAAAACAATTCAACAAACGGTAAATATCATCAAAGTTTGGGAAGTGATACAAAATCGAGAGAGCAATTGTTTACTGCAGGCAACCATCACTGAATGAGGAGTGCTTTCCATTTCAATTAAACACTTACGCTGTGATTCCACCCCATTGTTTTCATCACCTTCCTTCTCTTCTATGGAATTGACACTTTCCTCATCCTCCTCATTTTGTGACCTCTTCTTCTTTTTCTTCTTAGCTGTGAAGAAAATGGATATTATAATCACTAAAACTCTATTTATCGAATTATTCATACATGGTGCCTTGGAATGTATAACAATGCAGCTGCCCACAACTGCTCCTCTTATTACCGTATTTTTCGGACTATAAGGCGCGGCCTTTTTCCTTGAAGAAGGGTCTAAAATTGGGGGTGCGCCTTATAGGGTGGTGCGCCTTATCTGCGGATCTAGTCTGACAATTTGATCAGAAGTGTCAAGACACTGACGAACCCAAGCATTCAAGCATGCATGGATGCATGCAAGCCAAAGTTATTGTCACAGTGGTTGACAGATGATGCAGTGAACTGTGAACTGATGAAGTTTCAGTTAGGCCTAATTTGTCACAACAAGCTAAGAAATCATACAACCAGATCCATCAGTACCAACAGCAGAACTGCAGATGTCAATGGGTTCAAACAAGGCAATCAGACCCTGTAATTTGTCTTGGTTGTTTTTGGGTCAATGCACACTGAGCAGCCATGCATTGTATGTGTATAATATGCACCGACGCATTCACTGACAGGACTGCGCCTTATAGGGAGGTGCGCCTTATGTATGGATTTCATCAGAGATTTTGGGTGAAATTGGGGGTGCGCCTTATAGTCAGGTGCGCCCTATAGTCAGGAAAATACGGTACACATGATATGCAACAATACAACTTGATGTTAATCCTTTTTGGTGCAGCTTTCTCCATTCTCTGTTACCATTTCTCTCAATGATATCAAAATAAAAGCTTACACTGTGAAACTGTTCTACTTTCTTCATCTACAGAGCTGGTACCTTCAGCCTCCACCACATTTTCTGCCACCACTTTCTTCTTCTTTTTCTTTGGTTCAGCTGTTAAGGGAAAAATTTTCTTGTTCCATTAGTCATACTTCAAACTACATGTACCGGTATGTCATAAGAACACGATGACGGCATATGTATGAGGTCCACACAATGGCTGAGAACCAACAAAGTACTATGTGTGTTTTTAGTGTCAAGTGAAATGGTAAGGATGACACAACTCACCCAGATCCCCTTCTTCAATCAAATCAGGCTTTCTCTTCTTTTTCTTCATTCGTTTATCTTCTTCTTGGGAATCAGAGGTTTCATCAGTTGCTACTGGAGTTCCTGAATCTGGAGGAGAAATGAAAACTGAAATCAATGTTACGGTCTTCAATTGATTTCAGCCTAGGCCTATATCACTGTAAACTGAGCTGATCAGATCATCACAGACACAGTAAGGATGTTTTGACAATGGGCAAGTAGTGATTTTATTCTTGTCACCCACAATATCAATTTTACCTTCATCATCCTGACCAGTGCCTTCCTGGAAATTCTTTTTCATTTGCTGCTTTTTCTTCTTTAATTTCAATGACCTCTTTCTCAATTCTGCAGGTAAAGAAGAATGATCTGATGATTACCCCATAGGCCTATATGCATGAATTAAGCAAGGTTCATTGGCGTACGGATCCAGTCCGTTCGCGTTTGCCCCTAGTTTTCTGGATACGACAACGCAAAAGTCTAGGCCTAGGCCTATTTGATGTAGGCCTATAATTTTTATTTTGCGGACCTGAAACGGACAAAATCCGTGTGCCAATGAACCTTGCTTTAAGCAGCAAGTGATGGAGTAGCTGAGTAGGCCTAGGCCTAGGTCAAAAGATGAAGAGTAGGCCTATGTGCGGGTAGGCCAACCCACCACAGCATATTGCAGGCCTACGTCTACGATTACGTGCTTAAATGTACACGACCTGCATGCAGTGCTGGTGTGGTGCATGCATGCCATTTTATTTTCTGGATGAGAGTTTAATTTTCATCAAACCATGACCAGATGACCCACGGACAATCACGCCTTACGTTCAAGAGATGCCATGCCTGTGTAATTTATCTGCTGATGGGTTGAAAATGCCGCGATCTCAAATATAGTTGGCAAAATTAGTGAAAATCTTAGACGACCACTCGTGAAACCACCACCACCGCATGCACCACATGCGCAGGGATTCCCCCATTTTGGTTCCCCAAGCCACCGCTAGGGCTAGAAGGCGTCTAGCTAGACTGCATTCGGAACTTCCGAAGGCAACTGCTCGGCAATTTCCGTACGGTCGCATTTCCCCTCGGACACAATTCCAAGGCAGCCATCTTGAATGCGCAACGATTGCTGCCCGTTTGTGAGAGTTCAAATGCGGTTCGCCTCATCACACCCTGCGCATGAACGAAATAGGTCATACAAAACGTTGCGTTATTGATCAATAATTGGCAGATTGGATGAGATTCCGGTAAGTTTATAAATAATATGCCTCAAGTTATCCAGCAAATAAGGTTGAACACTTTAACAGGCCAAAATTCGGCCAAAATAGTCCCACGGTCGGTCACGTGGGTTTGTTGATAAACAATATGGCTGCCTTGGACTTGTGTCCGAGGTGAAATGCGCCGTCCAGTGGCAGATAAGCAGTTCGCCTCAGGTCGTTCCGAATGGCTAGACTGGTACCCGGTCCCTACAAAGGGCGGCCATATTAGGCAGAAAGCTGCCATATTATGACGTCACAGAGGATTCCCCTCTGTACTGGGAAATAGCTTAATACTTACCTCACATCCCAAAATAGCTAACCAATCAACTTCGACGGTGCAAATAAGGCCAAACCAGATCTTATTTTACGTCAAACCAAATCTTATTTGTACCGTAACGGTGTGAATAGTGCTCTGCCGATTCTTATTTGTACCGTGACGGTGTGAATAGTGGGCTGCTGATTCTTATTTGTACCGTGACGGTGTGAATAGTGCTCTGCCGATTCTTATTTGTACCGTGACGGTGTGAATAGTGCGCTGCCGATTCTTATTTGTACAGTGACAGTGGGAATATTCCGAATAGTGTGTGCAGAATTATTCGTCACGGTGATGTATAATTTTCTGCACCGTAATGCCGACAATGCGCACTGCATTCTCTTTTCAGATTCCATTCCAGAAGTTCAAGTTGCTTTTTCTCTGTAGTAATCAATCAACAAATAAAGTTATTTCTCAGTTGATTTGTTTCCTTGATCCTTCTCCAAGTCCAGTGGAAGGAGTCAAAAAATAAACAACTGGTAACTCCAATTTTCCAGTTGAAGGAAGAGAAGGGGTTAAAGTCCGGTCGAAGGGCCATGGGAAGGAGAAGTTGAAAAATATACCATCTCCAACATGGGCAAATTTTTCTTTGTTTCTTCCATAGCCCTGTAACTTTGGCAACTGCTGAAAGTTTAGGTTTAGGTGTTAAGACCAATTCGACCGCAGATACGAAGTATCTCTGGGATCGAAAATATCGTGAAGTCCAGCATGAAGAAAGCAAGCGTGTTAAAATGTAGTCGACACATTTCAACGCGCTAAGAAAAAATCCAGACTGCTGGAGTTTACAATACTTGACCTGGAACAGCTAGGTAGAAAACTAAACTAAACCGAAATGACAAACAAAAACAAAGACAAAATATAAATTAGTAATATTTTGGACTTCATGGCAGACGAGGAGATACATTTCACCACGGCAGTCCAATGAGTCCATGATCAATCGAGTCCGCTCCAACACACAGGAGCCAGGTAAAGAATTATATTCATGGAGGTATGCTGGAAAATTAGCTGGGCATTTATTTTTGACTAAGGGTGTACATCGAATGTTTTAAAGAGAAGGGCCAAAAAAATGAACTCGCCATTGTACAGGCAAGTGCAGAGAACATTTTTATTTTAGAAGTGCATGCACAAGCAACAAGTAACAATAGACAGAACAGCACAAACTATGAAATTCGAAATAAATGTAATACAATGTAACATTAGGTTCTGGTGTGTCAATCAAATGCATCCGCCCTCCCCTGTAGGCCTACCATCATCGAGAAGAATGTGATGATGATCCTATCCTCTCTACCTACACCCAGATTTCAAGCAACAACATGCAGTATGGCGCAATCCATAATGTACTAATCCATATGTACAATCTATAATGTACTAATAGTATATCACATCATCACTGATTATAATTTAATGAGCACCTCCACACATACCGTATTCATAATCTACTAAATATCTGTCTCTCTCTGACTGCCACACCCTCAATCACAGTCACTAAATCATCAAGCATTGTCAACATCGATGTCCTCATCGCCGAAGTCCAAATCATCCCATTCAACTTGCAGTTCTGTATTAACCTGTGCTTCCAGACACGCGGGAGTCACGTCCAGGCATATGTCATACTGTTGGTCCAGTCCTAGATATGAATCACTGAAGAGGTACACTGTATAGATCGCCCTGCCCACTGATATTGGTGTGTAGAAGGACAGCTGGACGTTGGTCTTATCTCGGACGTACCCAATACGTTTTAGGGCGATCAAGTCCTGTGTTTCGATCTCACCAAGAATGATAAACCAACCTTCATCTTTGACCTTCGGGAATCGTGGGGTGTGCGCTTTACTGTCACGCTTCTACAATGGAAGAAAAAAGAACGAATTGAATGCAAATTTCCTCCAACAATATTTGCAGGAACTCATCTGAGGAAAATATGAAAGTTGTTAAACCAGTATTAAGTTCTCACAAAACAACTAGTCACCTTGAACTTGTTTTTTCTCGCCAGCCGGATATTGAGAACATACTCCTGATCAGCATGCACTTGGATCCAATCGCTGTCTTGACGTCTGCCACCTGAAAAAAGAAAACACACCGGTAGGAACACATTCCAATGGACAAAGTTATGTCTCAAAGTAGATATCTGTTGCCAGGCCATATCCAAAGGGGGCGGGGTGCTTTCAGTATTTATTTGTGATAAATGTTTTATGGTGACTATAGAATTCTTGAATTTGGAAGACCGTTGAAATTGACCATGAACTTTCAATAAAGAGGCACTTTCTCCACGTCCTTTACCTTTTTTCGCCATTGGCACCTTCCTTGTACATTCGTCTTCACCTTCCCACCATCCTTTCACACTCAGATCAACACCGACTATAGGTAGCTGAAGCAACACTTGGAATACCTGATAATGAAGGAGTAAACGTCTAAACAAATGGCTGTGTATTTTGAAATTTATGGAGAAAGACTCCAGAGTCCCCAGCAAATCAAGAGACATGCACTGAATACATGTTTGATGCAAAATGCAGCATCAATCTCACTTACCTCATCAATTTCTGAAGGTGAGAGTTCATCTTCAAGAAGGTTCAGCAAGGATTCAAACCTGTCTCCAACCACCGCAAGCACCTCAGGTAAGCAGTCCATGGGGGGTCTTTTCGTCCCTTTGCTGCTGTCTTTGGGATTCCTGAATGAATTAAACAGCTGAGTTACAAGCTCCATCCTTTTCCTTGTGGCCTGGTGATGCAAGATGTGCCCACAGCTCAACTAATGCGAGCACTGCTTTCAGACTAAGAGTATGCTCAGACCGCCCTTCAAAAGATTGTAAATATCATGGTGAAATTAAATTCCAGAAAACTTATCTCACACCATTCCTCCGTAAACAAATCACTGACTTAGGCTACGGGTATACCGAATGCGAATTCGCATGCGATAGGGCAACAGTTTATGCTTTGTGTGCCTTTGTTTACGTGCAGTGCGGCGGAAAATAACAAAGACTTCGACGCACAGGATGACGGATCGCGTACGGTATACCCGTAGCCTTACTTGAAGCAGTGGAGGTGATAAAGTTCTATGTGTGGAAGTGTCAGCAAACTGGAATCGTGTATCCATCGTGCCTGGATAACCATTTGGATAAGATTGGCAATCCGGAGGGCCGTTGCCAACCACCCTTGGTCGGCTGTCACATCTAACATCGCCTGAAATGTGGGAGAAATACATGGGTGGTTCACAGAAAAGTAGGCTTGTGAAAGAAGAAAAATATGGCAAAAAACATTGGAAGCAAATTTGAGACCAGTTCAAGTTGTCCATTCCTCATAAACATCAGTTTCGACATACACACCTGAAGAATACGTATGGCCTGGTCTAGGACAGACTTGGTATCGGTGTAGTAGTCAGTACAAGGCAGCTGTGTTCTGCAGAAATGGGCTTGGAACAGTATATTGGCTTTGGTGTGTGGACTGTCAAAGGAATGTGGATTGACCTCCAATGGCAGGTTCTCAGCTAGTGAGCTGTGAAGAAATGAGGAAGGGTTATCATCAGGCACAACATCTTCAGGGCCCATACATAAAGGTGGAATAAGAGCTTATTCCAGTTATAACTTCACATTATAACGTTGTTATACCTGGAATAAGCTCTACCTCCCTTATTCCACCTTTATGCATACAGGCCCAGGTTTTTGTTGATTGAATCTGGGAATTTTTGTAACTTGAAATGCTATGTAACAGATTTTACCTGTTGATCTGGTCTTCATTGTGTCGGACAGGCAGTTCTTCATACTCATGAGCATTCTAAAAGGTTCAAAATATCGCAATTATTATTTAACTCTTTACACAAAAGAGGATATTTTTCTGGCTTGTCTTCGGAAGGTCGAATACTTAGCTTGGCTCGGAATATGGAGAGGGCTCCTGGTGTCGAACTGAAAATTTCCTAAAGATGTGGAACTGGTCTTGACACTGTGAAGAACCTAATGCCCTCATCACACTGAGCTAGTTCTCAGTACGTTGTTGAAAATGTTGCCAAATGGGCTCAAACTGTGTGCGAACGGAGTGGACGTAGTGGCAACGTTTTACGAACTTCATGGACAGGCTCAGACCGGTAGGTTGCTCCAGAACTTCGAGGCATTATTTGGCCAATGTTAAACGTTCTAGTCCATTTTACGATATTTTTAGGACGGGGCAGGACGTTTTGAGAACTACTTCAGTGTGACAGTACCGTAAGACAGTTTTAAGAATGAAAGTGGTCTAATGTGTACATTGAGGGGAAGAAACTAGGCATATCCACCAACCAATGCAGCAATACAGCAGGCATGAGGATAATGGAGAGAGGCCAGCAAACATGCTAGGCTTAGTTCCATACCGAAAGTATTTCGATTAGGTCTGGTATGGATGAGTCTGGTCGTAGCACATCACGGAACATCCTGACACTGCTGTGATGGAGATAGTAATACGAGGAGATTCTTCCCAGCGTCAACGGTTCGATAGAGCGACTATCCTGAAATAGATGAAAAGAGAAATGAAGTAGGGAGTGAGTGACCTTTGGTATCCTATTGGGCAGAGTCCACTAAAGTCTGGCAACATCTAAGCGCAACCCAATGGAGTGCAGAAATTAGGCAATATATTGGATTTTCCACGGATCTTTAATCACACGCAACTCTTGAATACGGTAACTGATCACGTTACTATACAAACAGATTTTTAATAGTGGTGCCCAATAGTGTGAAATGGATCGTCACTGCTTACGTCAAATGCACAATTGAAAACCGCAAATTCCTGCCACATTTCCTGACTTCCACATTCCATTGGGTCCCTTAGATGTTGCCGGACTTTAGAAAGTTGCATCTCACCATCTTGAACCATCAAGGGTTCATCGCTTTGTCTTCAGACTTGGCTCTATCTGGCTTAGTTTGAAGGCGAAGTGACCATAGGCCCATTTGACTTACCGTTTGTGCCGCCACCGGTAACACTTGTGTCGGAAGTAGGCCTACTACCCCCGAAGACTCAGGATCCCGTAGGCCTTGATATTTCAAGATGGGTTTTACTGAGTTCTGTGTAATATGGTGACTTGTCGAAGGCTCTGACGTTTCCACCAAAATGTGGCATCAGTTACCTTACGACTGGCTTACCTCTCCTATTTCACAGCAGTATGCACTCTCCAGGTCATTGAGCGATTTCTCCACAAGATTTGACAAATACCGGTTGATCTGCTCATGGTCTGTGTCATCCAAGTTGTAGAAACTGAAAAGATAGGAGAGAATACTGGATGAGGATATTTTGGAAAGAAAATATTTTGCAAACGTAGGGAGAAACTCGCGTGCCTCAGTAGAACATGGAAGTATACCATTAACGCATGACAGTACCCGCCTCAGCCTAGCTGCACCGTTAAGGAAGAGGCTAACACAACACGTACTAAAGGGAAATGCCCATTTTGTATCTGAAAATGTATCATGATAGTAAATGCTGTGGTCCCAGTTCAACATTATCATTACCAACCAGTGCAATCAAAATGTGACCTGTGACAGCAAAATGAGTTGGAATGTGCACAGAAGAAGACCCAAGGTGAACCAACGGTTTGTTGATTCCAGCATTGTCTGCCCATTGTGATATTTGACTTTGTCTATTTCTGCAATTGTTCTCTCACAAATGGGTCACAAATAGGCAATGAACCCAAGACATGCAGTCCTTCCCTTTTTTATTTCAATCCTTCAAAAGTACCGTACTCTTTTGCCAAGAAAAAGATATGAAGTTGATTTTCCTGTACATCTTCATTTCTGAAAGAAATGCATGCGGGGAAAACCAAGAAAGCACGAGAACATGTTGGTCATGTCTTATGGATGTAGGTCATTACACAGGAAATGTCAAGGAAACTAAAATTGGAAGACACACTGCTGGAACATTAATTAAGGATAATTATAATATATTTACAGTATAAATTGATTTCTTTGCACTGTGCATCACGATAGTTAAGATTTGCAGATGTGATTGCCTGAAGCAAACAGAGGATTTGGATTCTATCATCAAGTTTATAACGATCATTTCGACTGCGATAACATCTGTGGAGGCCAATCTGCGAGGCCAATCTGCGAGGGGACATGTAAGTGCTATTGCAAATTTTGGTAGACCCAAGAAAAATGATAGTTTCAGGACAATTACTCTGAAAACTGCTGCATGAAAATTTGATTCGATTCCTTCCAAAGACATGATGACACTAAAAGGCGAGTTTGACCCTTGTAGGCAGCCAGTATTGGGCTCTCCAAGTGATGCAGTGGAAACATTGATGCCTGTCCCTCTCGTTCTGGGTTCCATCTCCAGCCACACCCATCCCAAAAGGGAAACTCCTCAACAGTGCAGGTTTTCTGTAGGCACTCTGGTTTCCTCCTGCTGTATGTTAAAGGAGCCCAGTTTTGCCACTTTTTCTCGACAGCTGGCGCCACCATCACCATGCATGCCACTCTCCAACACTACGGAGAAACTACATTGTTGGCGAATGGAGCCGATGTACTATGTACATTTTTCAATGTTTTTTTTGTAGTTTGTAGGCTATTGCTACCACTAGGTGGCTCCCTTTATGTCGGCAGTCAAAATACCGGAAAGAGATTACATGCCATGCCCCTTTAACTTTGCAAAGTGTTGTTTATAGAGCTAACAATGCGAAATTTGGCTCTCAGCTTTCGAGTCCATATTTCATTGGAAGTGTACTGAATATGCTGAATGTTAGTAGCGTATCTGTGCCAGAGTGGTGCAGTGGCACATCGGTCCATGTCACCTCTGAGGATCCAGGTTCGATCCAGTTGAACTGGTTCTTTCTGTGATAACGGGCGAATCTCTTTGACTCGCTAGTGCAGTTCTCTGGGGCNCCACAGCAATACTTCTTTCAACAACTACAGAACGCACGAAGGCGAGTTCTTCCACAATACATGTACATGACAGACTGACCACTGATGTCTCACAGTTTGGAAACACAAGCCACAGTCCAAGGACAACCTCAAATCTTGTCGGAGGGACAATAGCCACAAAACATTTTCCACGTAAGTTGTACAACTTAAGAAGTTATATGCAACTTCTTCGCAGTTTCATCAACAGGCCAATTAACCCAATAGAGCCGCCTATTTTTTGGCACTTTCCATCTGCAGCTTTCACCACCTTGAACCGCCACAACATGCCACTGCATAGCTGAATAGAGAACAGTATAATGGGTCAACACGGTTTATGGCAGTCTCGGCGTCTGGAGACATGACGGATTATGGTGCTGCCGCCAATAATTGGTGATTTAGATTTCTTCAATAACCGTAATAGAGGTGCAGATGGGGATTTTTGTCAAAAAGTTGGCGTGGTGTTCTAGGCCGCTCACAGTATGGCGGTTTAGGGTGGCATGGGCTGTGTTGGGTTAAGACAAGCCCTTTCACCACAGCAAATCTCTGAAGCTGCTTGTACATTATCTTCCATGAATAATGGTGATGACTTTGGTCACTCTATTTCAGATGCTACCTGGCATTACTGTATCCTCGGGGGAGGAGGATTAGTTGGCTTAGTGCTCTTGATATTGTTCGTTATTTTCATCAGAAGGAAATTATGCAGGTAAGACTCAGAATTGTATTTGTATCTTTCCATCAGGGCTGAAGCCAAAGCACTGGTGCTGGTAATGGAAGAGGCCATCTCAAGCTTCTCTTGTTCCTCGCTTGGATGGGGTCTTCTACTTACCCTTGCAAAGGCACAGAGTGCAAGGCACCATGGCTAACTGTCCCATCCCACAGTCGTGAAGAGCCAGGGATGATTAATCCCATTAGGCTCAGGCTGTATTCGAACCCGGGCCCTGCCACTTGCTAAAGTGAACATACCACTAAGCAACCAGGGCCCCCCTCAGAAATTCTCAGAACTCATTTTCCTCACAATGTGGCCTGGACTCAGAAATCCTGACTGAGACAAAGGTGACGCATAAACTAAGTCGAAGTAATGGACAGCAAAATTGCATCACCAGCCGAAGGCAGTATTTAAACACAATAAGGTTTCTTTTCTTGTACACAGGGCACAGCATCGACAAATGCGCAAAAGGTCACACTCTGAGATTCGAAAACAGCAACGACAGAAACACAATGGAACAAGAGCATATGAAGACCTAGTGGAGAAGGATTTCAACAAAAACGGTGGAACGAAACAAACAGTGGTGGACACAGATCTGGCTGGCAGTTCAGACGAGGTCGTCAAAGGGAATAAGAAAGACTCTGGACACCATGGACATTTGCGGACTAGCAGGTGTGGAATCTTTCGCATCAGCTGGAAAGGTGCTGCTGATAAACCAAGTGCACAAGCTGAAACGTACAAAAAGAGAGACGATCATTGGATATGACATTTGCAAACATTTCAAACAGTTTGGTATTCTCATGTTTAACAATTGTGAGGCAGGATCTCATGACGCTGTGAAGGCATCAATAAGCTAGCTGAAAATTGTTGCCTTGAATGGTTGGCTCAGAGCAACCAGCAGCGGCTAGTGTGTCAGCCACAACGGCATAGTGTCTCAAGTACATATCCTTGAGCGATGTCTCTTTGCCAAGGTGTTATAACCCTAGCGCCAGAGGCAATTATCGTTGACTTTGAAAAAAAATACAAAAAGCTTAAACATGCTTTTTTATACAGTTTGCATGCCAATCATTCACCATTACATAGGAATGCATAAAAGAGATTGAATCCTGACTTCGAACAACAGCAAAACTAATATGGACTCCTTGATCTTTGATCAAGCAAAGTAGACACCAGCAGCGGCAGAGATTGTAGTCCAGAGGTCGAGTTCGATAAAAGACTAGAAGACCAATAGACAAATCCCAAATTGACGAAAACGAGAAAGATCTGTGCACTTCCGCCGAAATGGCAAACAGAACCTCGGTCTGAAACCATCTGACACTGAATGACGTGACGCAGAGAACCCCACGACCATGTGATGACAGTGAGTTCGATGACGTTGCGTCAGACTCGACCATTGCTGAATCATGGATTGCGTCACGTCAGCTGGTTTCAGGTCGAGGTTCTGTTTGCCATTTCGGCGGAAGTGCGCAGATCTGGGAATTTGGGATTTGTCTATAAAGGGTGATCCCACAAAGTGCCTTTATCAGGTTTTATCTTACACCACATCTTTAACTCGCTTGTTTCAACATTATGGTTTCAGAAAAGAAGACAAACAACTGTGATGTTGTTACAACTAAAGTGCATAAACCAGAAATAAAGTATATTTCGCTAAAGCTAAATATGATCTTCTACCATGTTCATCTGAGCTTGATATCAAATTCTGTTGGAAAATAAATCACACGTGTGTTACAGATTGATACAGGTATCAATATCCTGTAATGGTGTCCTCTTTGTAGAAGGATACCCCGACCTGAACAATGGGAAGGCATCTACGTGTACTTCCTTCCCTTCGTTGTGATAGACTGTGGATGCAACGCACATCCTGATCCTTCGTATCTCGATCTTTTAGTCCCGCTTTCAATTAGCACAGCTTTGAATAACAGGATGACGTGGACTGCATCCTTTCTTCAAGGGGCCAGGGCCTAAATTCGTAAAACCTTGCTAGATTAGTTGGTTGCTTGTTGTGTACACTGGCCTGTACAAACTGGGCACTTTAGCAAGTAACTAAGCCTAGCAGGGTTTTATGAATACCCGGTATATGGGCCCAGATTTCTACCAACTCCTGAATCTATCTACATGTACTTCTCTTGTTGCTGATCAAAGGACTGAAGGAGAATCCAGTTATCGATGGAATCTGCTACTTCGACACCAGTCAGTTGTTCTTCAGTAGAAACCTGGGAAGATCTTGTCAGCAGGGACGGATCCAGGATTTCGGGAAAGAGGGGGCGCACTGTGCTAGAAACATTGAAATCTGCGGTGAATTTCAATGATTTGCTCCAAATTTCGGAATTTCACGGTCGATTTTAAAGATTTTTTGGCCGAAAGGGGGGCATGCGGCGGGTGCGCCCCCCTGATCCGTGCCTGGTCAGTTTCATCCACCTTCTCCTGAAGTAGGGACCTCCCTTTTTTCAAGGCCTGAAAGCGATACCGGATACCTTTTTCTGGAGACATCTGTTCCTGTACATTCTCGCTGCATCAAAGCCAGGTTCAGTCACTTGATTCTCAGCAACTTTTCTTTCCTCCATTTATCTTCCTTTTGTTTCACAACAAGTCAACATGTCTATGACAATGATGAGTGGATTTTCTCAATTCAGTATTTTCTTTGGTGTTGAGTACCGGTAGTAATTTTACTATGCAGGGTCGGGTAATTCATGAAACCTGAACATACTAGAAATAACGTGCCAGGTAAGAAGATAGCATTGGAAGAAGTGGCAGCTGCAAATATTAATAATAGAGTAAGTCATACTTAATTAGACAGACAGTGTAATCTGTAGCACGCAGTAATAAGAGACTTTGGTTTTTTTGAAACATTACCCTTCTATGTATGGCATTACCGAGTGCAATTTCAGTTGTACCTGACAACTCTGAGGTTGCAGGCGCCATTTACAACAGTGGTATCAAACTTTCACAAACAAAACTAACACCATGCAGTTGTAATGATCATTCCACATAATCCCAGCAGGGTGACCGATGTAGTTCTTTAAAATTTGTGTAGATGTCTCTGCAACTGCTCTCTTTCTTGCGTGATGCCATCTGACGATCAACAACATGGGAAAGCTCATCAATGATATGGTCTACGTTCAGAACGAGAAAAATTCACAAATGGAATTTAAGGAGGGATTTCAGAAGTAAATAACCACAAAGTTACGAGATCAGCATTTTTTCAAAAGGCTTACTGAGCAAAGTAGGTAATTTTACAACCGTACGCTACCTGGAAACCTGACATACCTGAAAGTTGTTTCAGCTTCGGAACATGCTGGTTGAAATTGAGATGCGTCCATATTTATGAAACTGACAAGAGTTCTTCCACCCACCCACGATCCACTCATCAGTTTACAACTACTACTTTTGTTTCTGAGTGAACTTTTTAAAGTGTCAGCGATACAAAATTATACTAATTACCATAAGGCAGTTCTGTGACTGTAACCTGTCTGGCATTTTTTACCTCCAGCTCAACTTATATTCCATGAACAACATAAAGTTTTCCAGGGTACAGCATCATTCTTGGCTCCCTACGTGGCCTCTCTTTTCATTTCATAATCAACTGACTGTCACCCAGCTTCACCAAAATCAGCTTCTCCAACTGGCCACCAGATGGCACTCATCATGTAGCCCAGATGACATGGATGACACACCATGCAATTATTATCATTTATGAGATGTAGTTGATTGCACAATGTCAAACTGAGGAACATTCCACTAAAAGTTAAAAGACCAAATCACATTACGTAAATACCATCATAGTGAACAGAGGCAAAAAGGTAAGATTTTCATTGCTAATTTCAAACAATACTCAAACAATCTCACTTGATGTTTGGACCTGAACTTTCTTTTGTGATGTGTTTCCTAGAATTGACCGAGCAAGTGAGACCCGTCACTGCAAAACAAGTACTAAGTCGCTCTGAAGTTGGCAGGCGGAGACCAACGTTTTGTCAATTTCAGTAGGCCCAGGCTTGTTGTCTTTTGTGAAATCCGAGTGATTTACATATTCTTAATTCCTTTATCTCCTCTAGTTATTTTGGTTCATCCTGGTTCATATTTTGTCGTTTTGCTGTGCCTAGTCACAAATTCATTTGCAATTCACAGCCAGCATCCTGTGACCATCTCATGGCACAAAATGATCTCCTGTAAACCCACAGACACCGACATAGAAACGGATTCAACAACAACCGGGCCCAGTCACTACAAGAAGAAGTTGACTGAAAAGAAATCACCAGAAACACATGTGAAATTCATGACTGGACATCAATGTGATATTGATTCAAAGAGGAGTCAGTCAGTACACTGGGCAAGCCTATTGGATATTTGGTTTACCTAACATTGATTAGGTATCCTACTGCAAATGCACAGTCATTTACATTCACACTACTGGTATTTTAGCTGTAGCACAGTCATTCTGATTGACATCTGAGCTGTAACAAACTCATACTGAGCTGTAGCACAGGCAATTTGATTGACATATCTGAGCTGTAACAAACTCCAACTGAGCTGTAGCACAGGCAATTTGATTGACATCTGAGCTGTAACAAACTCATACTGAGCTGTAGCACAGTCATTCTGATTGACATCTGAGCTGTAACAAACTCATACTGAGCTGTAGCACAGTCATTCTGATTGACATCTGAGCTGTAACAAACTCATACTGAACTGTAGCACAGGCATTCTGATTGACATCTGAGCTGTAACAAACTCATACTGAGCTGTAGCACAGGCAATTTGATTGACATTTAGCTTTGACACTGAAGAGTTATTGGTGCTCAAAAGCAATCAATCTATGAGGGAAGCATAAATGATATTCTGGCCAAAAACAAACAAACAACAGCACATAGCCTAAGCTGCTCCACCCACACATCAAATATCTTGTATTAATCAATCAATAAGTGATTAGTTTAGTTCCTGAATAACTGACTGTGTTTTGACAAGCCCTGCTGAGAATATAGATGGCAAATCTATTGAAAAGGCCATGTCTAAGACATATGCCTTACCTGGAATACCTGGATAGATCATATAACGTTAATTGGTGAATTTCTTGAATATAATACCGAATATTCAATTAATTACAATGATGATGACATTACTATGTGCCATGATATTAGATCGCTGATGATCGATAACATAGCAATACCAATCACTGATTGGAAATGTACCGTAGTGTATGTGGAATGGCACACTGGAGCAATAGGAGCAGTCAGCCGTGTGTATTGCCAAAAGATGGCAGCAAAGTTCTAGCGGACCAATAGACAGGAAAATCCACATGATTGGTACTCAATCAAGAATGAATGGGTCCACCATATGCATTGAATTTGGCCCTAGTGACACCTATTGGTCAACTCACTGATAGCTCCTATTGGGGAGTAAGGTACCTACAGTACTCGCACAATTGACCGACCTCCCGCATCGCGTACCATCTGCATGCAGCTCATGTGCGTACCATCCTCGTATCTTCCGCAGATGTCGCACGGTGCGTTGGAAGGCACGCAGTAAAGACATAATGTCATTCGCATGTAATGCGTGCAAGTCACGTGGAAGAGACGCGTGACGTACCCTACCATACGCAATGAATTGGAGCGTACTGTACTTTCCGCACAATGTACGCAGATAAAGGTAGATCAGTTGTGTACTGTACTACATAGACCCAGAGTGATAGGAACGTGTGAAGGATGGTTTTTGGTTGGTGGGTGTGTGCAAAGTAGCTTTGAAGTACCACTGCCCACACCCGCCAGCTTTTTACAAAAAATGCAGGCCATGCACAGGGCGATGCATTGTGAATGTACTGCGGGGGCGCTGATGGTTGGGCCTTTTCCGCTTCGCTGATTTTTTAGCACCTCCCTTCTCCAAGGATGGTCTTTACCGGAGGGTGGGGAGACAGTGCCCTCTCCCGAACCGGAGGTCAGAGGCCTGCTTTCTCTGGGTCCGGCAGAGGCTAGAGGAAGGGCAACCGGCGGAGAAGGAAATGGTTCCACGCTCTTGCCTGTGCAAACTAAAACTAAAACTAAACATGCTGATTAGCCATGTGCTAGGTGCGATAAGGCCTATGTACAAATGATGTATGGAAGATGTGTCACTTCCACGACTTGTCCGCTATAATTGACTTGACCCCATGTACATGTAGGCCCCTACAATATCGTACACATTGCACACCACTAGCACAGGCACATCGCATTGACCACAGGCGTCTCATACGTCTGTCTGCACTTGTAGGGGGAAGAGGGAGGTTTTTGGGGACCCTGGGGCTATACTATACCAGTGTAGGCCTATACACTATAAAAAGACAAGGCCTGCAACTGTTCATTCACCTGTCCGAGACACTCACTCACTTCAAACGCTCTTACATCACTGAAAACACACTGACAACCCACAAACCTGGTATCACTGTGAACTATAATAATCCTTCCATTGTTTGAAATCCAAAATTTAGCTCCACATTGACTCTGTACGATCCTTTCACGCAAAAAATCAACAAAAATCACCATGAAATCTGCTCTCCTGATTGTCCATCCCCCTGACACACTGGTACCCTGTCCCACCATACCTCACGGTTAAGGCCGTGAACAGTGTTGGGAACGAGTACTAGTCTACAGTAATGGCTGAGGGGGATGGACAATCAGGAGAGCAGATTTCATGGTGATTTTT
>NMRB01000261.1:50612-62964 GCA_002633025.1 Notospermus geniculatus | reverse complement strand
ATTGACCATGTTGACAGTGACACATTGCTGTGTGTGTGGCGCTTGCCTGGTGTGACTGCGAACTGCTGCCTGACAACTTCACAGTACATTGGCCTAGGGCCTAAATATCATGCGTTAATAGCGTAGGGCATTCAAAGATAAGAAAAGGAATGCGTTTATCTGCACTAACTGCCTCCAGCCACTCCGTGACATGTGACTGGCGATGTCTGGCAATATGCGCAATCTTCGTTGAGGCGATGAACACGACGACAGCAAGATCATACACACGTCACATAGCCTAATCGGCGAAGTTCGGAATCGTTCGGTGGTAAATAACCTTTGACCCGATGACGTTGCAAGAAAATTCTCCCAACCTAAAACAGCCTCAAACTTATAATCGGTGACACTTTTCAACGGGCTACCCGACTTGGACACTCCAAAATAAACTTGTCCCGCCCTCCATAAACCAAATTTGCCTTCACATCGCGAAACGCCAGCACACTGACTACATTTAGCACATTTCGCCTGAGCCCGTCTCTAAGGTGGAATGAGAGTCAGTGACCCGTGGTATTGATCTGTAGCGCTTCGCGCATTTGCCGCTACGCGGCGTTCAGGGTCCTTGCGTCAAGGTACAGGCCCGGGTTTCATCAAACTGACAGAATGAGACTGAATAAGACATCAGTCCAGTTACCATCTTGGAATAGGCATCAGTCAGTGTGATGAATTTATTTCTTAACTACAAAATTTTCAGCAAATCACATGATTTTAACGCAGGAGATAAAACGGAAGCCTATAGATGCTGAAGCATTTGGTGTCAACTGATCTGTTATTTCCAAGGGCTCTTCACAGCATGAATTTATAGACCAAAATGAATTGAAATTAAAACCAACTGCGCCGTATGCATGTGTGCCGATGTCCTAAGTCGATTTTCAATCAATTTAATCATTTGAAGAGCATACAAGTGCGGGGCAACTATTTGACATGTTGGATGACCTGGTGGGTACATATACACAGCTGTTTCAGCTACTCTATAGATTTTAACTCCCACATCTGCACTAAGCAATGTGCAACCAAATCATGCGTAGGTTGAAAAGTGAGATCTGACTTTGAGGACCGGTACGGATTCCTGTAGAAAACCCTGAAGAAAGCATTATGAAGTGATATGAATTAGTAGTTGAAGTTTTCACCACCATTTGAAGGAAGATCCTCAAAAATTTCAGTGCATCAACACCACTTGCACGGCCCGTGACATCAAGTCCCGTTACGTCAAGTCACGTACCAGTATGCTGTGCAACCCGGCTGAAAACCAGATCTTTCGATCACAGCGCCGTATGGGGGATTAGTTTTGCACGTTCATAATTGTCCACAAAACTGACATCGGTGGAACTTTTCCTTTGTCAGCAAATCCAAGGCCATCAATGAGTTAATTAAAGGCACAGAGACGGATTGGTTCTATGTGGACATAACCAAGACAGGGCTTCCTTGTAAATGAAATGTAAATGAAATGGCGAGTGTTTTCAAGTCGAAAAGTACACCCCTCCTCATACTCTTAGTGAGTTACCATGACAACAGACATTTGATTTGCCTCTTTCCTGGCTGCAGCATCTGGAACCTCGGCGCCCATTTCTCCCGATTTGTGATCACGGTGCAGGAGACAATCTGATGGCAGAATGGGCATTAGCATTGACAAAATTGGATTTGGTTAATTACGTTTAACTTGATTGGATTACTTAGATTCGTATCGCAAATTCTGTGCGAACATTATGGATTAAACGCTCGCAACACAAAATTACACAATCGACCCATCACAATTCAGTGATTCAGGACGTTTGCTTGGTTTATCAGATTTGTAGAGCTTCCTAAATTCGTCTCCACACATTGAATATTTGGGAGTTTTTTGACGGCTCCATTGGAACACGAAGAGCACATTTTTTCAGAGGAAAGGCACACATCAAGTAAGTATTTTGGCAATACAAATTCAATGCTGAATACAGATTCGGCATTGAACTATTGAGGATAGTGAGTGAGTTTCCATCAATCCAGTGCTAACAGCAGTTGCAGAAGAGGCTGAATTATTACCTATGCAGGCCGATATCAGAACCTACTGCTTTCCGAGTTCTTGCAATATTAAAAATATGCCCTGCTTGGTGCTAAATCCATCTTACATGTGAGGCAGGGGAAAATATGGAAAGACCACCTTCCACATGACACTTGGTTGCCATAATTTCATGATAAGTTTGAATGAAATTTCATTGGGCAAAACATTGCCCACGCATCGCACAGTCTTACAGTGAGTTCGTAACTCTGAACACACTGAATCTGTAGATCTTCGGCGCCAGCCATGCATGGTTGCTAAAGGTGTTGCATCCTAACATGACATGATGTACACATTCCACCACTGATTGGAATCTCAAGAGTTTATCATCCAAAAGTTGTTGGCAATAAAATGCTTTTGAGAGAACCATCACATCTCGCACAGGTAGAAAACATGTAAGTCTTCATATGATTATTGGCTGTAATAATGAGTGCCAATTCCTCATTGTACCGGTATTTGTTCCAGTCAGCGGTGCATATCAAGGACGTTGTTGGTGCCAGCAGTGTACTAATGATTGGACAATACCAGACAGGCAACATCGTCTGGTAGGCCTGGCTCTCAAGCATGACAGGTTCAATTCAAACAGTTCTCGGGGAACCAGGGCCCATATTCATTAAACTACTTAAGTCTAAGTGTGACACTTATCATTTGTGCAACACAAAAGATAAGTATCACTCTTAGACTTAAGTAGTTTTATGAATATGGGCCGAGGCAAATATCTTCCATGAATATGACACTCTCACTGACTTTCATCAGAGAAAACTTTTTTAGAGGTGCCAAAGACACAAGCTATGGAAAATGAACATTGGATCTTCATTTGGATCTTATGGTGCTCACCTGCAGCAAGATCATCAGGAAGCGTTTCACCAAGACTGCAGCATGTTATTTCCACCAATAAGCTTTGATGCTCACACTGCGATCATTGCTTCTCCCAACAGCATCTGCAGCACCTGACCTTTTCCACTGATCACAACCATGGCAACCAAAATGGCTTCAAAGAGTTTGCCATGTGGTCCCAATTCAACATGAAGGAATGAACAAGGTCCTCAGGTGTTTGGTTTGTATGCTGGCTATTTTATGTTATCCAGCACGAGTTCCTTCAATACTTAGTTTAGGAATGCTGAAAATTCAGGAGGCTGAAAAAAAATGACACCATTGGCAACACCTTGGAGCCAAGTCTACATTGGCAACACCTTGGAGCCAAGTCTACATTGGCAACACCTTGGAGCCAAGTCTACATTGGCAACACCATGGAGCAAGTCTACATTGGCAATACCTTGGAGCCAAGTCTACATTGGCAACACCTTGGAGCCAAGTCTATGTAGAAGTTTTCAAAAATACTGGACTGCAAAGCAAATCAGCATTTCCCAGCAATTATTTCCAAAATTGACCAATAATTGATCATAAAACAACTATTATTTGCTGTCTGATTGCCTCACAGAGGTGGAAATAGGCGATGGGCAAATGTTCTCCAGAACACTCAATGAAGATAGAATCAAAAATGCCAATTGCTTACAAACACAACTCGGTTGTTGTGATTAATGTTGTATACCTGGAGTTGTGGAATCCCGAGTATTTACGATCATTGAGGCTAGTATTTGCCGGGGCATCATCCGAACTTGATGAATGGGGTAGATGCTCATTCCTGATAAGCAACTGAATGACTCATTGATTGTTGCTGCCATTTTTTATGATCTATGATCACGATTTCGTGATCTGTGTTCGTCAGAACCACAACGGAAACCTTGAACTAGATCTGAGGGGGAGGATTCTTCACATTTTTTAGCAACAAGACTTCACTTTTGAAATTCAACACAATGTTACTCTATGATTGCTGTGATTCAAATTATTTACTTCATCAACAATCCAACCCCCGAACTTAGTAGGGACAGCAAGAGGAGCTCATCATTGGAATGGATACAAACGTGATCTATTGATCACAGTACTTTAGAGTACAGATCAGCAAGCGAATTGAGCACTGAAGCCATATAGCCTCACAATTCATCATAATGGTGATCCATGATTGTGTCTTTTACATTTGGAAGATCACCATAACGTGACACAAACTGAGGCAGGGGGTCTTCTTGCAAACAACAGACATTCACAGTTTCATCATTCAGCTTTGCTTTCATGTGACGGAGGATGCAGTAACACAGTGTCAGCTGTGGGTACCACTGTGTGATGCGATATGGACAAGATAACTGCAGGATCTGATTAGTGTCATGCCAATGAGGACATCGCCACTTCTCCACGGAAAGATGTCGCTGCGACCGTATCAGGCCTTTTCATTGTCTTCAGGACGTCATCTCCGTGGCAATACGAGGTGCGAGCATGAAGCTACAACGTCACGGCCGGCCGTGTGACGTTGACGTTCCGTACAACGTCACAGTGGAAAAGTGGATACGGTCGCAGCACCACCCCGATGATAGAAACAAAATGGCTACAACTCCATTCAATGAATGACATCAGATCATCGCCAAGGATCTGTGAACCATCAGTGCATCAACCGAACCATGGGTTAGGTTCAGGTCACATGAATCAGTCTTGAACATCATCCCGATGATTCACTTGTCTATTTCCCTGATGACCAGGAGTATAAAGCTGGAAGTAATTGACATCGGCTTTGAAAAGGTTGAATTCTTTGCAGAATGGTCAGGGCTGATCCTACTGTTCACTGAGTCACTGACCGTCAGCAGAGGAGAGTGTCGTAAATTTCAATCAGAGCTAGTAGTGATGATTAATTTGTATTGCATAAATGATAGATACATTGGGAAAAAGTACTCTTTGAACATGTTGAAATCATTTTCAAGGAGTTAAATTTTTAATTTCTTGAATTTCCTTTTGCAGGAACAGTACCTAAAGAATATTCTTTAATAGGAAACTGCCCATAATCCTTGACTTCGGGAGCGAATGCCAAAATGGTCTTTTCTAGAGTTTGGTCTTTTCTAGAGTTTCAGATTGTAAAGTTTCAGCCTGAAGAAGGGGTCGAAAATTTGCAAAATTTCTGGAAATTGACTTTATATTTATCATCATATTGTGTGTCGATTTTTGTGCTTGCTTTCTCCTTGTGTCAGTGCCAAAAGATATTTAAATTATCTAAAGGCCTGGCGTTGGTCATGTAATTGCAAAACCTCTGGTATTGGTCATGTAATTGCAAAATCTCTTAGTGCTCACTGACATTTGGATTGACAACCGAACATGAGTTGCCACAATGATTTTTACACTAACATAGACTTTAGAAAACCATTGGCAGCAGATGTTCTATAGATGTGATCATCATCTGTGTGAAATCACACAGGAAATTATCAATAATGTCAGATATTTATATCACGGTCTTTTGTAAAGGGGAAGGGAAGAGAAAAGATAACGAAACAGTGTGGTTTTCTGTTTGTGAATTTCTAATGCCAAGCATGGGTTGGACAGAGGAAATGATTTATAATGTAACCACAGTTCATAGGACATATCGAATCAGTCTGTCATGTGCATGAATTTATTATCAACATAAGAGTCGTGGGAGACCTCTACGTGAGTCATGAATATTGATGAAGCATACATCAATACTGAAGAACGTACTCCACAGTAATTGATTACCTATTGTCATGCGTGTACAAGAATCCTCACGTTTACATTTATAACTTATATTTTCCGGGATCAATTCGTCAAGTACTGTGTTTGGTATTCACATGAAGAGACAGCAGTGCTTGTGACTGTCATTTTACTCCCCAATTATGTCAATTTTTCATATCTTAACGTTCAGAGGAACATTTTATACTGGAAGCAGTAATACATGTACAACACAGGCCGATCAAACCTTCGCAAATTCAGGCCATAGGATTGATTTCCGCTGAACTGATATCACGCTGCACATCTGCAGTTCAGGTAGGCCTGGGCCTGCATACGAGCTGTTGAACTGGTGTACGTCACAACATATCCCAGGCGGTGGATAAAATTTGATTTCACTTCAGGCCCAATTTTTCCAAGGACAGCTTTCCCTGGCAGGGCTCAAGTACTTTTCCCCAAACTTTTTATCCCCGGACATTCATCCCCACATAGTTTCATCCCTGAGGACACTTCATGCCCTAGGACCTCTCATCCCGAGTCATTCATACACAAGAATTTTTCATCCCCAGGCATTTTGTCCCTAAGGACATTTCATCCCCACGACCTTTCGTCCACGGACATTTGCAAGTGGTTCCATCATAAAAATGCAATTAGAGGACACAGATCATTCTGTCACATCTCCAGGTGAGAAGAATCACTCGCCTGACACTTTGTCAGGAAAGCGGCACGCGCCAAACACCAGATGCCATTTCAATGCTGCTAAGAATATCGTCAGTTCCCAAAGCAAAAATGAAGATTTATCAACAAAGAAACGCCCCGGAACAACAAAACCTATTATGAATTACCGTGTAGCGGTATTCACAAATTTCATTGACGCCTTTCTGTTAAAACTAAAAGACAAACGAGATTTTTATTTCTAGGTCATCGCTTCCAAAAGGGAGTGGTTATTGGTTTATTTGTCATATTCACTGTGCGGTCCAAAGGTTTTTGAGGACAAAGGTCTTAGGTGAGGATGCACTGATTTGAAATATAACTCGTAATGCAGATGTTGCTTCGAGTCTTGTGCCAAATTTACAAATGACACAAATTTGATGAGGCGCATCTAGAATTTTACTTTAATTATACAAAGTTGGCCAAAAAAGCAACATATTTTAACAAATACATGTGTGTTCTTGATTGGCTGTGACACTTGCAATATTGATCAAAATCATGATTTGGAAGCAACTTGCACAAGCTTCATCAGCAACACGCCCGATACCCAATTTCTTACGTGTAGGAGTCATACCAATCTATTTCCACTGGCTGCAGTGATGCATGGTGTAGACGATGGCAACTGTCATCCCTGGCACAACAACAGAAGGGGCACTTGTAGCAAACAGAAGTAAAGAAAATAAGGAAATGGGATCATTTAAGTTCATGTTCTTTCCAATGCTGAACATACTTTGACAGATGGTCATCACTCATCAACAATTGACTTAATGAGGGTTAATGCCCAAGCAGCATTTTTACAGTTAAGTACACAGCTTTGACAGAGTAAGGTAATACCACAATTAAGATTGATCAAAAGCATATAAGACTACATTATTATTGGAAAGTAACAAGAGAAATGAATATTTTATTGGAAGTGGAATAAAACTGCCCAGGGGTCATAAGATTGTGATCTCCAAGTGTAACAACATCGTCATATGTGATATTCTTCTTATACCAACGGTCGCTGCATATCTGGACCAACACGACAAACACAAGGAGTGCTAGGCCTACCACACCAGATCACGGTTCCAAGTAGCCACCCATCACGTCCACCCACCGCGCCCCACAATAGCATCTTTGCGGGTTGACTGGTGTACAACATTTTTTATAAAGAGAGCCCATGCTAAAGGGAAATTCCCTTTAATTCTCCGAACCTCTGCACCAATTCTATGCGCTGGTTCATGGTAACAGCTGGGCTATTGATGTGGAGTTAGAGGTGGTGTTATGTGAATACCTGGAAGACCAGACAACAGTTGGCTCGTGGCTGCCTAAGGATAGACTTGAGTATCGGATTTGGTGATTAAGAAACTTGTAGAATCAGGATGCCGTGATGCTAATTCATTTAGGATAACATTGGTTTTCTGTAACACTGAAAATGTAAGTAAACCTTGGATTCAATCATTTCGATCTTTTTTATTACAACAACCAGAAAGTTGCAGTCAGGATTCCACCAGTGAAGGTTTCTTTGGAAAAAACTTGCCAGCTGCTTACTGGATCTAATTCTACGAGTAGTAAGAAAAGTTTGGTAGGTAAACTTTAAGATTAAAACTTGTTACAACCAGGCATTATTATCAGAGTTTATCAAGGAAAAGGCACTCTTTGTTTTATTTGCCTCGACATTTTTTAGAAGCTCACTGTTTTGCTTTGCCTTGATATTTTTCATAATATGCTTAATGATGAACAAAATAGTAAGACAACTGTGACTTCAAATAGTTTTTCTTCAGCTATAACTTCATCTTGAACCATCATGGTTTCGTATCGCAATGCCATCGACTACACTCAACCTAGCAAAGTCCGAGGCAAAGTGACCATAGGCCTAGATATTTCAAGATGCTTATCTCTTATGGGGAAGAGCAATGGCTCTGCATTGAGAAATTATGAAAAGCCACTGGATCCATGCAGGTCAGCATAAGACTGAAGTGCAACTGGACTCCTAGCTGGCTACCAATGGACTTCTAGCTACCAAGGGACCTTATTTTCACTACAAATCACGATGTGATGTTCAGGTGTAGTCACATCCCAGCAGAAGAAGCAGTGCACAGCAGGTGTGTAACGAGAAATATTTGCCAGGAATTCCCTCCATTTCTCTAGTAAACATTAAGGCATGGTACAAGGTTGCATAGTCTTCACGTTTAACATCGTGCAGAATCCAAAGGGGAGACGTACTCTATCCACCAGGTCTCAAAAAGAACGAATTAGCAAAATTTAGATTCTTAGCCAAAGAACAGCACGGTGGATTTATACTGGAGTTGTTTTTCCAAATGATTGGTGTAAACAAAAAGTTTATTTTGCTACCTGCAACTAAACAGAATCCAGGGCAAGAAGCAGTCCGTCAGCTTTCAAAGGAGATTGCATTGGCAATGCTAAAAGCTCACGCAGATGGTGTCAGTTTCCTTCTACATAATATTCTTTACTCAATAAAAAGAATCAGTATCAGGAAAAGGATTGGCTCTAAAGGCTGGGCCAGTCGGGCTGTTGCTTTAAGCGGGCCTGGAACTGGCAGGGGCTGGGTGAGGCTCTCGGGCCAAGCTCGGACCATTGCCGGAACCTTCCCGTGGAATGCCTCTGCTGCACGAGCCAACGCTGGGGTCAATCGCTTCGGCCGGCGTCTAACAGCTGACTTAGAACTGGTATGGACCGGGAAATCCGACTGTCAAATTATCTGAGAATCAGTATCATCGGCCAGAATTCATCTCCTGAATTCTTTCACCAAGAAATTAACATTAAAATATAATTGAATTTTCAAGAGATGCTGCACTCAGCATCGAAAGCCACTACAAGTATTCTTCGCAACCAAAGTGCGTAACTTTACCACAAGTATCAACGACCGACATGCTGCAATCTATTTGCACAGCTAACACTCCTGAATATCTCTTTACCGCATTATTGTTACAATGTGAATAGAGCACATGGCCGATTCATTGTACGTCAAAGGCGCCCATTCAAGGCTGTTTGGAGCCAGCCCTCTTCACGCCAGCTGCACGTGTCTGAGTGTCCAGCGAGGGTTCTCAAACTTGTTGTGAACCCTTCAGACTTCAAAAAGATATCTTTCTTTCCTCATCTTCATGTTGCAAAAAAACTGCATAGCAACAGATTAATATCCTCCAAGTCTGAAGTGGATATTTTTGAATTAATTTTCGTTGAAATTACAAATTCTGGCAGACCTCCACAGCCATTGAAGTGGCGAAGTGTTCCTTTATTTGCCAACGTTTGTGGCGGGGATTTCGAACTGGTGACATCTGGAGGTAAAATTTTGTCCGAGTTGAGTATACTCCGACAGAGGAGAAAGGCAACGGCATGATTTTTTCGAGGCTATTATCCTGGGGACCAACCTCCCACCTTGTGCTGTCTCTATTCTGATTCACCACCAAACCCCTCAGGGGCCGAACAATCCCGTTTCAAATGTGGTAAAATTAAAAATGATGGACGTCATTAACCTTCTTTACCTAACAGGAAATGGACCTCCATCCCAAAAAGTTTGTCCAATGAGACTAATCTGCAAACAGGAGAGACAATCTAAGAGAAATCCCAAATTCAAGTGATGTTGACTTGCGTCAGAATCCCCCTCCTCATCCCTTTATTGACTCATGCCAAGAATTAGCATTTTGTCAGATTAGCCTAAGTTTCAACAAAACCTATAGCCTTGAGTAAGGCCACATTGAATGCTCTCCAAATTTGTTACAGTCTACTCTTTATTAGGTCATATTACGAATTAAGGAAGCGACATGTCAATTCAAGAATTGATTCATTCGAAGGATTCTTTCGCTTTCCTTGGAGGAATATGGCCGTGCCGTCACGGACAATTGTCCGACAGGATGTGCGTCTGCCAGAACAACATGGTACTTCCTCGCTATAACCTTGCCTGAGGTTAAAAGATTTGCATCTCCTCGACTTGGGTCCAGGTGGCATGATTTACATAATTGCGAAATTACGAGTAATGATGTTAAACTATCAGAAAATGTAATTTTACAGATCAGTTGTTGTTATTTTGCCTGAGGGAAGAGAAGTGTGGAACATGCATTTCTTAGCATGCATTACACATTTGAATGCACACATGCATCTTATTAGAAGTTTGAGATGGAGAGTTTCAAAATGTATTAGACCATTTATCGCAGCTCATGCATCCAATGATTTTCACATAGCCCATCAGAACGGTCCTTGCAGTGACGATCAAATGGCAATGCTCCAAATTGACGAAAACGAGAAAGATCTGCGCACTTCCGCCGAAATCGTAAACAGAACCTCGGTCTGAAACTGAATGACGAGACGCAGAGAACCCCTCGACCATGTAGTGACGACAGTGAGTTCGACGACGTTGCGTCAGAGTCGACCATTGTTGAATCATGGCTTGTGTCACGTCAGCTGGTTTCAGGTCGAGGTTCTGTTTATGATTTCGGCGGAAGTGCGCAGATCTGGGAATTTGGGATTTGTCTATAAGAGAGCCACTCACACGAGAAAACTATGAGCAGCACCTCCAGAGTCAGTCGATCCATCCCACCTTAGACTAGGTGGGTTCAATTTCTAGTCCACTGAGTGACTGTTTCTAAAGCAGTCTCCAGTTTTCTCCAACGAACTGCATCATACCATATTTGGAGCTGAGGGAGATGAAAATAAACAGGGAAATTAAAACTTAATATTATGCAATAAATCAAACTGGGAACTAAAGGCATCATGCTCGCTCATTTGTCATCGACAACAGATTATGATCTCAACACTCAAATTGCACCAAAGATCACGGAAGTCATTGCCGGGAATGCCGCATTACATAATAAGCCACCAGCAGAAGAAAGGGAAACTGACCAAAGGTATCTCATTCATTACATGGAGATTGAGATCTCCGAACTGCCAAATTACCAAATAAAAAGAATTGCTCTAGTCAACGACCCCTCGCTTATCAGCATCAGGCGGGAGCCAGAAGAATAGCACCCGTCCTATAAATACAAAGGGAATTCCTCAGGAATAAAAGGTGTCACAGGCACGTGGCTGCGATCTTGAATTATTTTCAAATATTTCACAAATTTATAACACGCTGCAAATGTTGCTGCAACTTTCTGCGGCACGTGGTTGGATTTTCAAGAGCTAGAAAAAAGAAGCACCGAATGGTTTATGTGCAAGTGTTCAAAACACCGAGTATTATCTTGATGACGTGTCAATCTGTGGGTCTAAAAAAAGCTCCCATTGGTATTCATTCAGATTGGCAAACTATAAGTAATGACGAACATATACCATGCTGATGATAATTACTATCATTCTCATTAGATTTTCAGGTGAACTTCTATTTTGAGATAGCGTCCATGAATCCAATACATCCTGCACTATAATGTACAGTTAAGAACATGCTGGGGCCACATGGCTGAGGAAAAGTACATGTGGCCAAAGTTTATATTATAAATACCTGTAGAAAATGCACAGCAATCAGGCAAAATGTAGAAGACTTTCTGAAGATGTGGAAACTGTAGAAACAAATCAGTTCTAAGGAACAATGCTTAGTGCAAGGTGACAAGCAAAATGGGAAAATCCCCCCCCCCCCCAGAGAGTCCAATACCGTCAAAAGACTATGGTCACAAAAGGGGGCTGATTGATGTGTCAAGGGAGTCTGCATACCTCTGACACTTCTTCATTACATCACATATTTACAGAAACGAAACAGCAATCACACAATGCTGTTTTTCTAGTGATCATCATTATCATTGTGACTATAATTTGCCCAATTAATCATCACACAGCCAAGCTGCCAAATATTTTTTTTTCTCGATCTGATGTTAAATACTCCATCATTGATCCACTTCTCTTCTTCAAACACAAGAAAATTTAGAACAGCCACAGAAAAAAATGTACTGAAGGCAACGAATGAGAACACCAGTGCACAAGCTTCCACCCCCATGCAGAGACATTGGTTGAGCCCTGATTTCCCGGTTCTCTATTTACTGGAATCATTCGGCAATTGTGTAGTAGATTATGTCAGAA
>NMRB01000261.1:18271-31436 GCA_002633025.1 Notospermus geniculatus | reverse complement strand
TGCACAAAAAAGATAATCCGTTTAGACCAGTCGTCTCAATGATTGGCACCGCAGAGTATCAACTGGCGAAGTATCTTGATAATATCATAAAACCTTACATTCCTTCACAATTTATGTTGACCAGCACCAACACTTTTCTAGGAAAACTGAAGGAGTTTTGTTTCAACCCGACAGACACTCTAATAAGCTTTGATGTAGAATCCTTATTTACGAACGTCCCCCTATCGGAAACAATTAACATCATTGCTGAAAAGATTTACAGTTCTGATTCCAAGCCGGCCTTCCCGAGGGACACTTTTGTACGATTAATGGAACTGGCAACAAGTGGACTGTTCTTACATAGGGACAAACTTTATAGGCAAATCGATGGGGTAACCATGGGCAGCCCCCTAGGTCCAACAATTGCAAACTTTTGCTTAGGACATTTCGAAAATATCTTGTTATCGGACACTACTCAGCAGTCAAACCCATGTCTCTATTTACGCTACGTGGATGACATCTTTTGTGTATTTAGAGAAGGGATTTGCTTCAAGTCATTCTTAAACAGGTTGAATAACATCCATGCCAATCTGAGATTCACTTTCGAATTAGGTCCCACTTCTCTTCCCTTCCTGGACACCCGCGTAACTCTCCCAAGTTCTAGTGAGGACCACCTGTTGACAGAAATCTACAGGAAACCAACATTCACCGGCCTCTTACTGAATGCTAAAGCCATGTGCCCAAAGCAGTGGAAAGTAGGTCTTTTAAACTGTCTGTTGCACAGAGCCTACACTATTTGTAACACCTGGTACTTGTTCCATAACGAGGTTTCTTACTTGCAGCGACTGTTTGCCCAAAATGGTTATCCCAGCGAATGGTTTCATTCTTGTGTCAACAATTTCCTAACACGCAAATTCCAGAAACAACCAATCCCAACACCCAGAGCAGACTCGGTTGAAACTATTTTCTCAATTCCCTACATTGGTCAACCATCCCTGATCTATGCCAAAAAAATCCGACAGATCTTCAAACGATACTTCTCCATTGATGTTCGAGTTATTTCCAACACTTTCAAAGTCAAAAACTACTTCTCCCTAAAGTGCTGTACCCCCTTCAACCTGAGAGCCAATGTGGTCTACAAATTCACTTGTCAGTGTGATGCTGGCTTGTCTTACATAGGTAAGACCAAGAGACACATGGCTATCAGGATGAAGGAACACTACAGCACTTCCTCTCAAACATCATCAGCAATCAGGCAACATCTCAATGTTTGCTCCACCTGTCAATCCCTCCCCCCTCCCGACTGTTTTTCTATCATTGACACTGCCAGATCAGACTTTGATTGTCTTATTAAAGAAGGGATACATATCAAATTTCAGAAACCCCCCTTGAATAAGCAGCTTTTCAATAGTGGTTCTTTGTACACACTCCAATTATTTTAATCCTTTTGATTCTTAATCCCTTGTTATTTCTTAATCTCTTGTAATCTCTTACATGTATAACCCAGCTACTTCTTAGTATGTACACATTATAAATGTATGCCAAAAAGGTAAATTTTTTGCCATTCCACTATCAAAACCTGAAGAGGGTAGATGTTCAGCTACCGAAATGCATCGTCATGTAAATAGTGTAAATAAATTTCAAGCATGAAATGGACGATTGTTGCTGCGTTGTTATGGCTCAGCCATTGCTTTAACTCTGAACCAAAACTATATCATTACATTTGCAACCAGAGGGATTTACATGTCAGCGAACTGAGGAAATTCGAAAAACTTTGTACGAAATTGACGAAACTTTCTCTTGACATTGGATACTTCGAACGATGCCTGGACTTACGATTATTCCCGAAATTTCTAAGTTTTAAGCTCCCAAAGCTAAAAGTGTACAAAAGGACTGGAAACATCAAATCACTTATTTTGGAGAATCAAATCCGCCTACTAAAAAATGACCTATCTGCAGCTAAATCCCGCTTCTTGCTAACGAAACAGAGAATCAGGGAAAAAACATCTTGGATCGAATTCATACTACTGATCACGAAACTCAACAAAAAATGTCGTTCGGAGGGATTGGCCACGCAACAACGCCACCAACAGAAACTCGTGAATCTGTGGAAAGTACAACGAAACCCCGCCCCTGACTGCCTCCTCAACCTAAGTAACCGAAAACTAACAGTGGAAGAGGAAGAGGCCCTTCGGTATGGATTAAATCATCATATTCTGCCGAAATCAGTCAATGAGGTAAATGTCAAAACACAAGCCGAGAAACTATACCATTTCAAGAAGTCGACCATCACCGGTGGTTATGACCAACACGAAACGATAATCAAGGAGGAATTACGACACGCTTGTACATCGTTCCTTCATAGTGCGAAAACCATTTGTGGGACACGGAGAAACTCAAACTTACATAGAACACTACATGGACTAAGATCAGATACAAGCATTCGCGTTTGCTCCTTCGATAAAGGAAACGGGATTGTGATAGTGAATTCGGATGAGTACTATTCTAAGTTAGATAAGATTGTCAGTGATAGTTCAAAATTCAAAGAGATCCCAGTAAAGCTCAACCATCCCCACCCCATCATCAGCAACGAAAATTCGATCAAAAGGTTCCTGAGAGAAAAGGTCAAGCCGTTCATACCCGTGAAATCTTTCGAAACCATCTATCCATCGGGATCACAACCAGGGAAGCTATACGGACTATGCAAAGTGCACAAAAAAGATAATCCGTTTAGACCAGTCGTCTCAATGATTGGCACCGCAGAGTATCAACTGGCGAAGTATCTTGATAATATCATAAAACCTTACATTCCTTCACAATTTATGTTGACCAGCACCAACACTTTTCTAGGAAAACTGAAGGAGTTTTGTTTCAACCCGACAGACACTCTAATAAGCTTTGATGTAGAATCCTTATTTACGAACGTCCCCCTATCGGAAACAATTAACATCATTGCTGAAAAGATTTACAGTTCTGATTCCAAGCCGGCCTTCCCGAGGGACACTTTTGTACGATTAATGGAACTGGCAACAAGTGGACTGTTCTTACATAGGGACAAACTTTATAGGCAAATCGATGGGGTAACCATGGGCAGCCCCCTAGGTCCAACAATTGCAAACTTTTGCTTAGGACATTTCGAANATTCATCAACTTCATTAATTTCCCTCTCCCTGGATTGCAACCTGTAGGCCTACCCTCCTTCTACAATCTTTGGTGACAGAAGTCAGACCCAACACTTCAAAATCACAATGGAAAGCGATACAATACGTGTCGTTTGTCGTTTCCACACTGACAAAAATGATTCTTCTAGAAATGTCTAGATTTCTGCAATACTTTGACTTCACTGGCAACGACTCTCTATCTACATGTACCGGTACATGTAGTCAACCACAAAAACCTTGCTAATTCACAGAGGATTGACTGCTGTGGTAATCTAGTGCTACAACAACCATCACACAAATTTACTGCAATTACCGAAATGTTCCTTTTTTACCATCTGCATCATTGAGACAGCATTATGATTACCAGTGAGGCTGGAAATTTATAACCATTGACTGTGCAGCGAGAGAGAGATACCTCAATTATTGGAAAAAGTCGGGCATATTCGCTGCATCGCAGGCTCCCCATTGCAATTATTGGTTTTAACTCCAGTGCGCATAACGCTTCAAAATCAAAATGAAATGAAAAGCTCTCTGCTGCTGGTCAGACCTGAAGTGCCATCGTAGGACAGGTATTTCAATAACGGTCTAAAAACTGTTTGTTTTATTGTTATGCATTCAGCTGTTTAAATTTCAATTGAACTCCATACACACTCCACAATATCAGCTTGGTGCAGTGTCATGGCCCAATTCTGTATCTAAGCTTGACACTGAGCACGTAAACTTTTTAATCATACACAAGGAAGTAGGCCTTCTCTTGACAAGACCAAATGAGCAGTTCAATAATTCATCATTTCCTTTGTCAAGGCATGCCATCATACTTTTCTAAGATAAGGACATGACAGCCCAGGGATACTGGAAGATCTTGCTGGTGTCTTTGGAATGAAACACATGTGAGTTACCATGACAAGTCCCCCTACCAAATTTTCCCAACCCATTTTCATATATCCACCCCGCATTGCCTGTGATATATTGAAATACAGTAGGTTGTCACCCCATTTCCCAAGTTTAATTGACTCTTTGAACTTGGGATTTCTCTTGGTAGCAAGCTAATGGGAGAATCCTTTAGAAACTGCTAAAACCTACTTTTTTCGCAGTGATGTCACAAAAATGAAATATAGCCCATTCTCCCCTGACAGGTTAAATATGATTTCTGTCTAGCAGGCTGCATTTGCAACACTCGTATTCAGGGGAGACAAGCAGAATCTGCTGGTTACAGCTCGTTTCCATGGTTTGCAGAGCAAACTCTTCAAATGGATGGCGTTGCTAGGCAACCGTTTCCCTGGTGGTTTCGGGCGCAATGAACAATCACACGCGACTGGTTGCTTCTATCTCATGAACCTCTTGTATAGCACAGGAGCTACCTATTGTTTCTGTAATCAACATCTTTAATCCACCATTGGAAAAGGATTGTGTCGGATATTCCTGGTGGTGATTATCATATGGTGGGTATTCAATGTGACACATCGGGATTTCTCTCACCTTTGGATACAGATGCAAGGTCAATAGCACAATCCAATCCAAGCGGATAGTCTGTCCAGACATGTGCTTCTTCCAGGCTTCTTTACAAAATACATGGTTGGTTGTTTCAACGAACTGTGTCTATACCAACCTTTCAATTGGGAAAATTGATCCAGTGCTAAAAAAGAACTTTCATTTGGCCTGAAAATTGCATGCAACTATCCTTAACTCATAGACTTCTGCATTTGTAACTGTGCTGATGCCAATTATCTTTTTAATATTGCAGGACATTTTGCACATGTAATGGGTGTGGTTGATAATTACAGATTGACATTTTTCTGCATATAATATGCAGAAAAATGTCAATCTGTAATTATCAACCACACCCATTATACCGGTAATCAATTTTTTTCAGCCATCCATGACTGCTGCACTCTTGAGGGCATAGAGATAAAATTTTCTGTATTTTCTGCAGGTTTTGCAACCCTGAGGCAACCTACCAATATCACCTTTCTGAGTCATCCAGTAATGAGGAAATATTGATGACAGAATGTGCTCTATTATGACGTTATGCGTGACTGAGCTTCAAGGGAAAACACAGCCGCAATCTCCCCTAGCAGACCTGAATTCACAATGTCAAGATATTTGATAAAAAGACTGTCAATGAGATGGAAATTCTGAGCATCACGGACATGACCAGCGTTCAACAAGAAGACATAGTCTTTATTGATGCGGAAGACTCTATTGACAAAGGACTTAGCGCAGAATTTTATACCAAGACATTAGTGTGCAGTATCCTCAACAGTCCCGAACAATATCACCCTTCTCTTTGTTGAGAAACGACTTAGCCAACAATATTGGAATATCATATTGCACAAAGTGATATTGTTAGATTTTGGTAGACGGATTATAGGCGATTCTTGTGCATTAGAGTGCAACAACGAAACGCAAGGAGCTTATTCTGACTCGCTGTGTGCTTTGTAGTGCATTTGAGATGAACAGGGAAGGGATTTCTGACATAAACACGTGATTCTTCCATTTGAGGATAGTCAACGGATTATATATAGTAAAGATTAGTGTTGACACGGTTCCATCCAGCTTACTGAGGAAAGTCAGATTCTGGTGGATGTACAGGATAGTTGGGGCTGAGTGAAGGATACAGTTCACCGCCACTAAAGTGACACAGGACACAGTGAGATGCCAAGTTCACCAGAAAACAGGGACATCCAAAGACAGATGCAGTTACCATTGAATACAGACAAATTCTGGAGCCAAAACCACGTAAGTATCAGATGACATCCCCGGCTAAGGTGAGCCAGGGAAGAAATGTCGACATCTTTGAAGTCTAAGAACAACTCAGGAGGAAATGTTGTGTATTCAATCGTGAGTGTTGGCAAGTATATCCAATCACACAGATACACTGTTGAAAGCTTGTTTAAAGAACCGTAAACATTGAACGTTCTTCAGCACCTTCAATCACGGAGGCATCACCTCCATGTTGCCACAAGGTAACATACCCAATGGAGGTGCCTGAAGGTCAGTGTAAGCAGTTTGAAACACGAGTCAGAATTTAGCATCACATTTAGCTGCAGAGGTTAGAATGGTTTCACACTCAGCTAGTTCTCAGTATGTTCTTGAAAATGTTGCCGAACGGGCTCGAACTGTCATACTCTGTGCAAATGGAGTGGCAATATTTTACAGTCTTTTTACGAACTTCTTGGATGGGCTCAGACGGGAAGAGTGCTCCAGAACTTCAAGACATTATTTGGCCAACGTTACATGTTTTAGACCGTTTTATGATTTTTTTAGGACGGGACAGGATGTTTTGAGAACAACTTCAGTGTGAAGGCTGTCTTCCCAACACCGACAAGTTACAACTGGTGCTTCCATTCGCACAAAGATCTGCTCATAATTACAAAACGATAGTTTGAAAATTTTTCATTATCATCTCCTGTTCCCATTATATACATGTACATGCTTCTAAACCAGTCCACTAAAAAGGTCATAAGAGCAAGCAAACATTGCTATCAGGATGAACACTTGTCCTGATAACCTCTCCTGTCACTTCAGTACCAGCAGATCAATGGATTCTATTGGAAGTTCTTTACTAAATGGACTAAAATGATACCGAAGTACTTAACGGATGTCAAGATATATGGTTTATGCACTACATATACAAACTGATAACCCACTAGAGCTTTACGCAAAAAAGTGAAGCATAGAGGTTTGGAAGTGGTTGTTTTCATCTGACAAGACAAATACTTCATGAAGAGCGAAGTGGCAAAATGAAGAGAAATTTTTACCTCACTGCGAAATGGAATACTGAAACTGCCATAGGTAGGAGGCCAAGGCCCTCTGAATTCATGAAGAGATGTTCTCTCACGCCATGGTCTGTTCTCAAAACTTTCTCAGGAAAACCTAATTAGCTGAAGGTATCTCCAACAGGTGAGAGGATTGTTAGAGATATTTTTTCTTCTTTCACTGCCACTGACTGAATAGCCATGCCACCCATTCCTGAACTGAAGAAAACTGCCTGGATGGAATTCGCTGCATCTCGGTTATGAGAAAAATAAAGCTTCACACTTTGGAAAAGAGAAAGAAACCAAGAACTAATTGTTTACTTGCAAGAACGAACTTTTCGAAAACTGTTTCTCGTTGTATGAAGGTGTTTCAATCAATGTATTGAAAACAAAATACAGACAAACATCAGCACGGTGCACCGCAACATGAAGTGACACTATGTCTGGCCGGGGATTTCGAATTCTCTCATGCAACTGCAACTCAAGATCCCGTATAGCTTCCAACAATTTTGGGTCCATTTCGAAGCTAGTTTCTGCCATCATGCCTGTTTATTCAGTTCCACCAGTTACCAGAATACGTTTTAATTCTAAATTTATGTCTACCGTAATAATTCCATCACCTCCTATTTTGCTTATGATTTCAGATGCATCTGTACAGTAATCGATTATGATTTTTCCAACCAGAACCAACGCCAACCGCCTGCAACTACAAAAGAAGAAACAGGAAAAAAGCATCTTTTACCAATGCAAATGCAGTGCCTTCAATGGTCATTAAGCTAAAAGCTGCAATACGTGGGATGCAAACATCCCCTTCATACAAACGTGGTCGACTGTGAATTGATTCTGGAAAACACCAGCAGTCATCTGAACCTTGACATTCAGACTGACAAATCTTGATGCACGGAAAGGTTCTGACTGAAATATATCCGAGGAGAGAAAGACACGGAGAAAAGCAAAGAAACGTTTGTTCTGTCAGGTTGTCAGAGAAGTGCATTTCAAAGTAAAGGAAAGATTCCCGACGTGCTTCGCATTGCAAAGCCTGAGAAATCTGTCAGCAAAAACTTCCACGTTAGCCTGTTCCTTTTGTTGCACACAGACGTGGAGTTTGGTTTGTATCTGTGAGGCAGGACTTCTATACTCTCAGAGGAATCTTCTGCATGTAGCTGCCGATCACCCTCTTTCTGATATAAGAACAAAAATACCTGTTTTACAGGATTTGTGCTCAGTGAAGAGACGACGCAGTTAGAAAGCTCTCGTACAAATATGGCTTGGCGGTTTCCATCATTCCGGACATTTGCATTTATTCTCTTTGTCTGTTATCTGTTGATGCTTTTCTTCTTTCAACATTCCCTTAACATTGCTAACACGAAGGAGGTACTGCAACGGATACGAACTCGACCGTTCTACAAAACGGTGGCGACACCAACACGATCAAAATCACTCGAGGAGGAATTTGAAATGCTCAATAATACGAGGGATATCCCGAAGTGGATACCCTGGCGATTTTTCCGCCAAGCACCATGCCGTGGTGTGATATATAATGAGAGACGGGAGTGTAAAAGTATGATTCCTGATTCGGGATTTTGCAGGTTGGGAAGTAACGCATTCATATACTCAGCATATTTGGATTTACGCTATAAAAAACGATTCGTACGAGTAATGGTGATCATTCCACGGATTAAGCGAATTCCAAATCTCTTCTGCCATTTTTCACAAAATGGATACTATTACCGCCAACCCATGAAACGTTATGAAATGTGCGAAAACCATGGCCGTAATATGGGTGGTTTCATGATGTCATGCGAAATACCTGATTTGATTCGTGACCCTGTGTGCAAGATTAGTATATCTCGTGAGTACCAATATATTGCAGAACATAATACAGAGTTAGTGACACTGCCATTGCGGACATTAAACACGTCAACATCTGTACCAAAATTTCAAATCGGCGTATGCATTCCACCATTATTTGGCAACATCAGCCAGCACAGACTAGTAGAATTTGTAGAGCTTCTAAGAATTCTAGGCGCACAACATTTTGTCTTCTACGCTTATGTTATCAGTAAACCCATAGCAGATGTTCTTAAGTATTATTCAAAGAAGGCACTAGTGACTATGGTGCCCTGGCCGATCCCGGCTGGTATTAGTGGCGACGCCGATATCTGGTATCATGGACAAATCGTGGCGATAAATGACTGCTTGTATAGGAACATGCAACGATTTGAATATCTGGCATTTAACGATATTGACGAGTTCATTATACCTCGGCAACATTCCACTTGGCCGCAGATGATACGAGACTTGTATACAAGAGATCGCTGTGGGTATTGCTTCCAGAGTGCTTTTTTCGACGTCCCGGAAGATTTTGATAATCAAACACGCCAGGGTGTTTTTGTGACGCAGGAGTATATCAAACGTACCGCCATGGTCAGCAAACTTCGTACTAAGTGCATTGTAAGACCAGAGCGGATCTTCGAAAAAGGCATCCACCATATTAGTAAACCAGCCGAGGAAAAATACTCCGTCATGAAAGTGAATCACGATACAGCTCTTCTTCATCATTATAGAAAGTGTATAGCAAATTTTGGTATGAGGTGCAAGGATTATTTCCCTGATTCTAATGCTAAGCATTATGGGAAAGTTCTTAAAACCAATACGCAGAAGACAATGCAGGATGTCAACAGAATCAACAGAGAGAATTTATAACAAAGATACACTGAAAAAGCTATACAGTGGAACCCCGGTAACACGACCACCCACGGAACAGACCCAAAGTGGTCGCGTTAGCGGGGTGGTCGCCTTACCGAAATTGGCCCGATGATTGCCAATCCAGACCAAAGTAAACTGACAGTCATATTTTCTTTTTTATCCACGTTTCATCAGACTAGACCATTTCCAACCTGGCCTGATAGTGAGCAGACAGCCCACTGATACTATGATTCCTAGGATGGACGACCGGCGGGTATGGAAATGGGTGCAATAATACGTGGTCGGGCGGACTTCACCATCACATGTATCAACCATCATGCGCATGGCAAACGCCATGTATGCATTGGTCCTGTTGGTGAACACACACTGCTCACTTGAATTGTTTCATAATCAGACCGCTAATTAGGTTGTGGGTGGTCGTGTTACTGAGGTGCTAATTGCTGCTTGGGACAGCCGAAGCCGTGGTTGCGGTCCGGATAGCGGGATAGTCGTGTTAGTGAAACTCTCCAAAGGGAAATAAAGAGAAAAACAATCGGGACAATTGAAAACTGGTAGTCTTTCTGGAGTGATCGCATTATAGGAGTGGTCGCCGACCGGGGTTCCACTGTATCCTGAGTACTGGGGGTTTTATTAGTCTTGAAAGTATAAATCATACAGGAGGGTTGGATCTTTAACCCTTAAAATTCCAGAAGTGGTGCACGTTGATATGAGGCTCTGCCACTTCGCAGCGATCACTGTACATTGTATTCTAAAACATCTGTGTACTGTGAAATCAATGTTGTAATGGAAAATGCATTGGCCGGTTTTTTTGCACAGAGTGTTTGGGATACGGTACAGAGTTTTCTTGGGTTGCACTAAAACGTGGATTCTAAACCACCTTGGTCACAGTGAGCCTTGTTTTCAATGGATAATGCATTAGCCTCGTTTTAACCACACCGGGCTTTGGTGTCGCATGTGTTTCTCGCTTCGAGCATTCAGAGAGGCAGTGCAAAGAATATGGGCGAGATGCATANCCCTTCCGCTCTATAACTTAAGAACGACTGAAGATTTTGGATTCATATTTGGTGGAGGGATGTATCACGGGCCAAAGGTGTGTCGCGTGAAAGAATCGGCCAAATCCGATTCTCCACTTTGCCACCAGGGGGCCGAAAGCCAAAGCACAAAAACTGCGATTACGCCTTTAATACTGAATGGAATTTCACGAAATTTTTATGGTAGGCTCATCTAGCAAGGGTACATAACATATCATACGGGTTTTCAATGTAATTCATTTTTCAGCCCTGTAGGGGGCGCTTTGTAAAAATCACAAAAGTTCCCTTCCGCTCTGTAACTTCTGAACGACTGAAAATTTTGGGTTGATATTTGGTGGGGGGATGTACCATGGGCCAACGGTGTGTCGCGTGAAAGAATCGGCCAAATCCGATTCTCCACTTGGCCACCAGGGGGCCAAAAGCCAAAACACAAAAACTGTGATTATGCCTTTAATACTGAACGGAATTTCACAAAATTTTTATGGTAGGCTCATCTAGCAAGGGTACATAGTGTACTATGCGGGTTTTCAATTTAATTGATTTTTCAGCCCTATAGGGGGCGCTTTGTAAAAACCACATAAGTTCCCTTCCGCTCTGTAACTTCTGAACGACTGAAAATTTTGGGTTGATATTCGGTGGGGGGATGTACCATGGGCCAAAGGTGTGTCGCGTGAAAGAATCGGCCAAATCTGATTATCCACTTTGCCACCAGGGGGCGAAAAGCCGAAACACAATGAAATGGCCAGGGCCATTGTGCTCACCTCTGTGACAGAGTAGGCCTATGGAAGTGTGACTTTCGTGGTGAATGGTGAAAGATTAGTGGAGATACGATAAAGCAGAATACAGTATTTTATGATCTGACCAGTAATTATCAATGACATCAACCAATAGTCAATCGTGGCAGAAGGAGTGTGATTGGTGAACACGAGGTCTAACTTTGAGTCGTAATTAGTGGTATTTTTGGAGATGTTTTGGCTGAAATTATACGCTTGAAACATGAATCGTTCTAACTTTGCGTTGTAGTTTTCACCTTCAGCTATTGATTTCATGTTAAAATCACCAATCACAATATATTGTTCATTTGGTTCATATGATGAAAGACAGTCTTGTAGACCGGATACAAGATTATGGAATGTAGATGATGGCGCTGCATAGACTGCTATGACATGGAACACTGTGTGGTAATTCACTGGATGTATGCACACTGACAGTGCTTCAAAGGAGTTGCCATGTTTGTAATTTTGGACTTCCATTATTTTGAAATCACTTCTTACGTACATCATCAGGCCATGTGGTGGTCTTTGCACATTTGTAGCCGATTGGTCATTACGTAACAGTTGGAAATTTGGTAAAGTGTAGGTGATGTCAGGATCAGATGCTTTTAGTCTGGATTCTGCTAGTGCAACAATAGATGCGGCTTTGATGTTGGGGTCAAGTTTCAAATCATTGAAGTTTGCGTGGACTGATCTCGAATTGTTGAAAACAATTTTTAGTTGGTTATTTGGTTGATATGTGAGGGCAGTTTGTACTATGTGATGGGTTGAATAGGGGAGGTTAATGAGGTCAATGGAGTTAATGTGTTTGAAATTTGATTCATTTGCAAAGACCATGTCTAACTTGGTATGTGGACAGTTCCGTTTTGTTGGTTTGGGGGTATTTTTAGTCGTTGGTTGCATGAGGTATTGATCAAACTGGTATGTTTCTGACATGAACGTTTCCAACTCTTTTCTGTATTTGTTGTCCATAACCTTTTTTGGTTGACCGTCATTTTGATTTTTGTCAGGGTTGTCAATCAGGACGGGTATGTCAATGTTATTGAAATTTCCAACAAGCAAGAATTTGTCCGTTTCTTTGTGAGCTGAAAGACATTGATCTAAGTGTGCAATCAGGTTTGACCAATGACTATCTTGGTACACGTTAATTACCATGATGTGAAATATCTCATGACAGTGTTGGGGATGAATGGAGATCAAGATTGCTTCAAATGTGTCAGTGGTATAAAATGATTTTTCTAGAACTGTGATTTCATCCTGAATGTAAAGCTGAAGCTGCGGTGCTGAGTCATGGGAGGGGTTTGTAATTTGCTGAGCATTATTGTGTATTGGTTTATGATTTGGTAAGTTGTACTGATTTGATTCTATCAAATGTGAGTTGGTAAATGCAATGACAGCAGCAGTTGTAATACACTCATTCTGTGCTAATCTGTTGATGTGTTCAGTGAGAGATTCAACATTCATAAAAACAATATTGAATTGTTTGTCTTGGTACACTGGAGTATAACATAAGGAAAGTTTCTGAGCTTGTTTCATTAATCTCATGTAATCGATCACTTTAGATGACTGAGAGATGTCTTTTTCATTGAGGTCAATAATATACAGATCATCGATTGAGCGGACTCGGCTTAATGCTACATAGTGTGAGTGGTTTTTGAGACCTGGGGGTGTATTTCTGAGCATCGTGTTCATATTTATGACCAGTTTGTGGAATGTTCCGCCTTGTGAAGAGTGTACAGTTCGTGCATTACTTT